>CAJQUW010010053.1:0-25813 GCA_907163375.1 Prostheceraeus crozeri
TGCGTGGCACAGTGGCTAGGTGCTTGGCCTAGCGATCTTTCGGTCCAGAGGTCGAGCCCCGAGAGTGTCATTGGAAGTCGGCAGGAAGGGCATCCGGTCTCCGTGGCACAGTGGTTAAGTGCTTGGCCTAGCGATCTTTCGGTCCAGAGGTCGAGCCCCGAAGGTGTCATTGGAAGTCGGCAGGAAGGGCATCCGGTCTCCGTGGCACAGTGGCTAGGTGCTTGGCCTAGCGATCTTTCGGTCCAGAGGTCGAGCCCCGACAGTGTCATTGGAAGTCGGCAGGGAGGGTATCCGGTCTCCGTGGCACAGTGGTTAAGTGCTTGGCCTAGCGATCTTTCGGTCCAGAGGTCGAGCCCCGATAGTGTCATTGGAAGTCGGCAGGAAGGGCATCCGGTCTCCGTGGCTCAGTGGCTGAGTGCTTGGCTTAGCGATCTTTCGGTCCAGAGGTCGAGCCCCGAGAGTGTCATTGGAAGTCGGCAGGAAGGGCATCCGGTCTCCGTGGCACAGTGGCTAGGTGCTTGGCCTAGCGATCTTTGGGTCCAGAGGTCGAGCCCCGAGAGTGTCATTGGAAGTCGGCAGGAAGGGCATCCGGGTCCAGTCTCACTACGTATGTCAGCAGCGTCCAAGCCTCCCACAAGGGGTGGTAGTGACGTTAAACCGTCATTTCCATGTATTTAGAAACCATTGAAAGAGATGCAGAAAAGCGAATAGATGTATCGATGAAGGCACCAACAATGATCGTGCAGTGATTATTCACGTAGAAATGATGTGATGATAGAAAAGTGTTCTCAAGGAGTGGAGGGAGATCATTGCTGATGGAGATGTTGTCCAAATTGCTCATCAAACGGATCTGATTTACCGACCATTTCTAGCGGAACTGAGTCGTCATCCTGATGCTAATTGTTTAATGGATTTTGAAATCTTCTCTGTCGCCATCTCTCTCTCAACTCAAAAACTTTAATGTCCAATTAATGAGGTGTACATGTAAATACGTCACATGCTAATTTCATTTACGAGACAATATTTGAATGAAATTGTCATTGCTGGTAGATCTTCAAAGGAATGTAATTACTGAGGACTGCTATCGCTAAGATTCGTGTCTTAGAGTGATGCATTGAAAGTTATTTCATCAAAATGATTTGATACTTAAGGGCACGAAAGTAACTGTGTCTTACTATAGTCAACCACTGATAGCCGCCATCATTTAAGCACCGTTGTCATGTAAACACATGTCGGCGACGTTCAGTTGTTTTCAGTGTGACTGTTCGTTCCAGTCAGAGATTGTTTATCTGAAGCTGACTCAAGGTCGCGGCACATCCGAGAGAACTAAGTTGGGGCATGAATCACCAATGAAAAGCCTAGAATTCCACATGTGACTGATTCTAACCCAATGATGCAGCTGTTGACAAGTGCATCTAAGTGAAACTGCATGCGACTTATGTGCCATTATTGTGTATTGTGCGTAGTACAATGTGAAAAATGAAGACAACAATGTCTCCCGTAATGATGACATCTGTATCGATGCATTCGAAAGAAATTCAAGAAATCTCAGCGTATATCTACATGTGTATTCATTGCATTGGTGCCCTCAAATGTCCTATATTTCTAAATCTATGGTGCAATGATACATGAATAATAGCAGTTTGCACATTGCTGCCTGCTGTCGATAGGCAGCACTGTAGGAGTACCTATGAGATTTCTTCTGCAATTCTTCTGCAATTTAGAAGTCTATGATCTTAGCAGTAACTTCTATGTTATAAGTATTGAAAAATGACGGCAGGGTAATGCGCATTGTCTACTTATATTTCTAAATCTAAATTATAATTATATTTCTAAAAACAAGCGCAGTCACGCGTCACACGATGACGTGTACATCGTTCGATCGCGCCAACGAGAAGATCTCCTACTTCAAGCAGCTGGTTCGCGCTCGCCACCCAATGTTGCTACCATTCCTCGAAGCGAAAATGATAGCATCATTGCGGCCGGTTTCATGTGTCCTGAAGCAAACTATATTAGCGCTCGCTCTTCCGTGGCAGTGACTTCAACTCCGTCCTTTCTTTCATTTTGACTGTATATAATGACTTGATTTTTCTTTTATTGTACGCGTTCCGAAGTGTTGCCCGAAAAGAATCGGCGAAAGGCCTCGCAACTAATGACATCGTTTTGTCTTATCTTTATTACCAATATGAGATTTCTCGGTAAGTAATGAACAAATCGTTAACGCGGCCTCTGATTTGTACATGACTTACCTTGAAATCTCATGCGTTTTGTTGACCTCAAAAATCCATGTTCATGTTATACTGTATGAAGCCTTACTTCCATTCTAGAGCTTTTGTGGTTATCAATTTCTATGGTTCTAGGTCTTTCACATGATGTAGTGCCGGTTATTTGTGGATGCGACCTTCCAAAATATTTGCTTGGCGATGGAACGCTTCGGTCTCACTCTAAGGTCGATAAAGTACACGGTTGAGTACTTCACCGTCCAACCACAGTGCATTTGATCTGCACATGAGACAAGGCATGCATGAGAGAGTCTCTTCATTTGAAAATTCCTGAAATTCCAACATGCCACCAAAATTACGTCTGATTCAAATCACTGAACACGACAATTTCCAGGCTGTGCTTATGAAACGATGTAATCCTTCACTGCTGTAAAACTTGTGTTTGTTACTCCTAACGAAGAATAATGACTTGGAAACATCGGCTGACTATAAGCGTCTCATCAAGCATGAATACGCATCGTCATCCACAAAGGACTTCATCAAACTCCTCAGGAAGTTATCGCAATTTGGAAATGCAGTGTCTGTGAACTCAACTTCGAGTTTCTGATCAGCTATTCTGTTTCATCTCAGCAGAACGTTTTCCAAACATTGTAAAGTCATTCGAATACTGCAGAGGTATCTTGACACAACAACAAGATTCAATCAATAAACAGGAATTCAAACCATTTGCACTCCAGTCACCTTCAAAGCTTTGAAATTCTTACTTTCATTTCAAATTCTCTCCCATTGCTGAAAGAGGCAGGATTATGGCAGCATCTTCTTGTCGATAGGACAATGCTGAATTCACAGAATGGCCGTCTTGTCCGGCAATTCTAAAAGTGGCCATCTAGTTTGCCTGCACAAACTCGTGCTGGCTGCTGCCGGACTATGAGGTGTACATCATTCTGTGAAAGTCTCACTTTCGGCCTCGTTCCCTGCACAAACTCGTGCTGGCTGCCGGACTATGAGGTGCACATCATTCTGTGAAAGTCTCATTGTCGGCCTTGTTCCCTGCACAAACTCGTGCTGGCTGCCGGACTATGAGGAGTACATCATTCTGTGAAAGTCTCATTGTCGGCCTCGTTCCCTGCACAAACTCGTGCTGGCTGCCGGACTATGAGGTGCACATCATTCTGTGAAAGTCTCATTGTCGGCCTTGTTCCCTGCAGAAACTCTGCTGGCTGCTGCCGGACTATGAGGTGTACATCATTCTGTGAAAGTCTCATTGTCGGCCTCGTTCCCTGCAGAAACTCGTGCTGGCTGCTGCCGGACTATGAGGTGCACATCATTCTGTGAAAGTCTCATTGTCGGCCTCGTTCCCTGCAGAAACTCGTGCTGGCTGCCGGACTATGAGGTGTACGTCATTCTGTGAAAGTCTCATTGTCGGCCTCGTTCCCTGCACAAACTCCTGCTGGCTGCCGGACTATGAGGTGCACATCATTCTGTGAAAGTCTCATTGTCGGCCTCGTTCCCTGCACAAACTCGTGCTGGCTGCCGGACTATGAGGAGTACATCATTCTGTGAAAGTCTCATTGTCGGCCTCGTTCCCTGCACAAACTCGTGCTGGCTGCCGGACTATGAGGTGTACGTCATTCTGTGAAAGTCTCATTGTCGGCCTCGTTCCCTGCAGAAACTCTGCTGGCTGCTGCCGGACTATGAGGTGTACATCATTCTGTGAAAGTCTCATTGTCGGCCTCGTTCCCTGCAGAAACTCGTGCTGGCTGCTGCCGGACTATGAGGTGCACATCATTCTGTGAAAGTCTCATTGTCGGCCTCGTTCCCTGCACAAACTCGTGCTGGCTGCTGCCGGACTATGAGGTGTACATCATTCTGTGAAAGTCTCATTGTCGGCCTTGTTCCTTGCAGAAACTCGTTCTGGCTGCTGCCGGACTATGAGATGTGCATCATTCTGTGAAAGTCTCATTGTCGGCCTCGTTCTCTGCACAAACTCGTGCTGGCTGCCGGACTATGAGGTGTACATCATTCTGTGAAAGTCTCATTGTCGGCCTCGTTCCCTGCAGAAACTCGCTCTGGCTGCCGGACTATGAGGTGTACATCATTCTGTGAAAGTCTCATTGTCGGCCTCGTTCCCTGCAGAAACTCGTGCTGGCTGCTGCCGTACTATGAGGTGTACATCATTCTGTGAAAGTCTCATTGTCGGCCTCGTTCCCTGCAGAAACTGGTGCTGGCTGCTGCCGGACTATGAGGTGTACATCATTCTGTGAAAGTCTCATTGTCGGCCTCGTTCCCTGCACAAACTCGTGCTGGCTGCCGGACTATGAGGTGTACATCATTCTGTGAAAGTCTCATTGTCGGCCTCGTTCCCTGCACAAACTCGTGCTGGCTGCCGGACTATGAGGTGTACATCATTCTGTGAAAGTCTCATTGTCTGCCTCGTTCCCTGCACAAACTCGTGCTGGCTGCCGGACTATGAGGTGTACATCATTCTGTGAAAGTCTCATTGTCGGCCTCGTTCCCTGCAGAAACTCGTGCTGGCTGCCGGACTATGAGGTGCACATCATTCTGTGAAAGTCTCATTGTCTGCCTCGTTCCCTGCACAAACTCGTGCTAGCTACTGCCGGATTATGAGGTGCACATCATTCTGTGAAAGTCTCATTGTCGGCCTCGTTCCCTGCAGAAACTCGTGCTGGCTGCCGGACTATGAGGTGTACATCATTCTGTGAAAGTCTCATTGTCGGCCTTGTTCCCTGCACAAACTCGTGCTGGCTGCCGGACTATGAGGTGTACATCATTCTGTGAAAGTCTCATTGTCGGCCTCGTTCCCTGCACAAACTCGTGCTGGCTGCCGGACTATGAGGTGTACATCATTCTGTGAAAGTCTCATTGTCAGCCTCGTTCCCTGCAGAAACTCGTGCTGGCTGCTGCCGTACTATGAGGTGTACATCATTCTGTGAAAGTCTCATTGTCGGCCTCGTTCCCTGCACAAACTCGTACTGACTGCCGGACTATGAGGTGTACATCATTCTGTGAAAGTCTCATTGTCGGCCTTGTTCCCTGCACAAACTCGTGCTGGCTGCCGGACTATGAGGTGTACATCATTCTGTGAAAGTCTCATTGTCGGCCTCGTTCCCTGCAGAAACTCGTGCTGGCTGCTGCCGGACTATGAGGTGTACATCATTCTGTGAAAGTCTCATTGTCAGCCTCGTTCCCTGCACAAACTCGTGCTGGCTGCCGGACTATGAGGTGTGCATCATTCTGTGAAAGTCTCATTGTCGGCCTCATTCCCTGCACAAACTCGTACTGACTGCCGGACTATGAGGTGTACATCATTCTGTGAAAGTCTCATTTTCGACCTCGTTCCCTGCAGAAACTCGTGCTGTCTGCCGGACTATGAGGTGCACATCAATCTGTGAAAGTCTCATTGTCGTCCTCGTTCCCTGCACAAACTCGTGCTGGCTGCCGGACTATGAGGTGTGCATCATTCTGTGAAAGTCTCATTGTCGGCCTCGTTCCCTGCACAAACTCGTGCTGGCTGCCGGACTATGAGGTGAACATCATTCTGTGAAAGTCTCATTTTCGGCCTCCTTCCCTGCACAAACTCGTGCTGGCTGCCGGACTATGAGATGCACATCATTCTGTGAAAGCTTCATTCTCGGCCTCGTTCCCTGCAGAAACTCGTGCTGGCTGCCGGACTATGAGGTGTACATCATTCTGTGACGTTTTCTTGCGATCTTTCTGCTCGGTTTTCAGTGATATTGGCTCTGTTATCTTTTTCATATGTTATTAATATTTATTCATCAGTAGGGCATTTTTTATGACATGCAATATTTTTAGGGTAAGGTAATATTGTCATATTTTCTGTGTCTCATCATATTTAGTCATATTTTGGTCATTTTCTGCAGTTTTAGACTGTTAGAGTTGCCGGGAAGTAGATCTAGAAATGACCAGTGTTTGCAGAATGACGCAATATTGGTCTTCTCAACAGTGAGATGTAGTCTGAGGACAATGCATTGCCTGCAGATCTGAATGTTACCGACGACGCCAGGATTGGCTCGTCTGTCGTCTGTCTTTCCTTGTCAGCCAACCGCTGCTTCGGTAGAGCGCTCTTCTCCTTGTTGAAGAAGATGCTGTGGAAAGACAGACATTTTTAACATCAAATGAAGTCAATTACATCACGGTTTTGTACAACAGCTGTAAATGAGTATACTGTGGCAAAAGTAGGAAATAAATCGATTTATTTGTCTTAAATTGAACTTTTAAACTTTTTGTCTAAAAATGGAAGCACAATATTTTGCTATATTTTAAGATTTTTGAATCTTTCCAATCTACAATTTACGATTTTTAGGTCACATTCTGGTCACATTTTGAGTTTTAGGTTACATTCTGGTCACATTTTGAGTTTTAGGTTACATTCTGGTCACATTTTGAGTTTTAGGTTACATTCTGTTTACATTTTGAGTTTTAGGTCACATTCTGGTCACATTTAGAATTTTAGATCGCATTCTGGTCACATTTTGAGTTTTAGATCGCATTCTGGTCACATTTTGAGTTTTAGGTCACATTCTGGTCACATTTAGACTTTTAGATCGCATTCTGGTCACATTTTGAGTTTTAGGTTACATTCTGGTCACATTTTGAGTTTTAGGTTACATTCTGGTCACATTTTGAGTTTTAGGTCACATTCTGGTCACATTTTGAGTTTTAGGTCACATTCTGGTCACATTTTGAGTTTTAGGTTACATTCTGGTCACATTTTGAGTTTTAGGTTACATTCTGGTTACATTTTGAGTTTTAGGTTACATTCTGATCACATTTTGAGTTTTAGGTCACATTCTGGTCACATTTAGACTTTTAGGTCGCATTCTGGTCACATTTAGACTTTTAGATCGCATTCTGGTCACATTTAGACTTTTAGATCGCATTCTGGTCACATTTTGAGTTTTTCGGTCACATTCTGTCACAGTTAGAGTTTTAGGTCACATTCTGGTCACATTTTGAGTTTTTAGGTCATATTCTGGTCACATTTTGAGTTTTAGGTCACATTCTGGTCATATTTTCAGTTTTTCGGTCACATTCTGGTCACATTTTGAGTTTTAGGTCACATTCTGGTCACATTTAGACTTTTAGATCGCATTCTGGTCACATTTAGACTTTTAGATCGCATTCTGGTCACATTTTGAGTTTTTAGGTCATATTCTGGTCACATTTTGAGTTTTAGGTCGCATTCTGGTCACATTTAGACTTTTAGGTGACATTCTGGTCACATTTTGAGTTTTAGGTCACATTCTGGTCACATTTTGAGTTTTTCGGTCACATTCTGGTCACATTTTGAGTTTTAGGTCACATTCTGGTCACATTTAGACTTTTAGATCGCATTCTGGTCACATTTAGACTTTTAGATCGCATTCTGGTCATATTTTGAGTTTTAGGTCACATTCTGGTCACATTTTGAGTTTTAGGTCGCATTCTGGTCACATTTTCAGTTTTTAGGTCGCATTCTGGTCACATTTTGAGTTTTTCGGTCACATTCTGGTCACATTTAGACTTTTAGATCGCATTCTGGTCACATTTTGAGTTTTTCGGTCACATTCTGGTCACATTTAGACTTTTAGATCGCATTCTGGTCACATTTTGAGTTTTAGGTCACATTCTGGTCACATTTTGAGTTTTCGGTCACATTCTGGTCACATTTAGACTTTTAGGTCACATTCTGGTCACATTTAGACTTTTAGGTCACATTCTGGTCACATTTAGACTTTTAGGTCACATTCTGGTCACATTTTGAGTTTTAGGTAACATTCTGGTCACATTTTGAGTTTTAGGTCACATTCTGGTCACATTTAGACTTTTAGGTCACATTCTGGTCACATTTAGACTTTTAGGTCGCATTCTGGTCACATTTAGACTTTTAGGTCGCATTTTGGTCACATTTAGACTTCTAGGTCGCATTCTGGTCACATTTAGACTTTTAGATCGCATTCTGATCACATTTAGACTTTTAGATCGCATTCTGGTCATATTTTGAGTTTTAGGTCACATTCTGGTCACATTTTGAGTTTTAGGTCGCATTCTGGTCACATTTTCAGTTTTTAGGTCGCATTCTGGTCACATTTTGAGTTTTTCGGTCACATTCTGGTCACATTTAGACTTTTAGATCGCATTCTGGTCACATTTTGAGTTTTTCGGTCACATTCTGGTCACATTTTGAGTTTTCGGTCACATTCTGGTCACATTTAGACTTTTAGGTCACATTCTGGTCACATTTAGACTTTTAGGTCACATTCTGGTCACATTTTGAGTTTTAGGTCACATTCTGGTCACATTTTGAGTTTTAGGTAACATTCTGGTCACATTTTGAGTTTTCGGTCACATTCTGGTCACATTTAGACTTTTAGGTCACATTCTGGTCACATTTAGACTTTTAGGTCACATTCTGGTCACATTTTGAGTTTTAGGTCACATTCTGGTCACATTTTGAGTTTTAGGTAACATTCTGGTCACATTTTGAGTTTTCGGTCACATTCTGGTCACATTTAGACTTTTAGATCGCATTCTGATCACATTTAGACTTTTAGATCGCATTCTGGTCATATTTTGAGTTTTAGGTCACATTCTGGTCACATTTTGAGTTTTAGGTCACGTTCTGGTCACATTTTGAGTTTTAGGTCACATTCTGGTCACATTTTGAGTTTTCGGTCACATTCTGGTCACATTTAGACTTTTAGGTCACATTCTGGTCACATTTAGACTTTTAGGTCACATTCTGGTCACATTTTGAGTTTTAGGTCACATTCTGGTCACATTTTGAGTTTTAGGTCACATTCTGGTCACATTTTGAGTTTTAGGTCACATTCTGGTCACATTTAGACTTTTAGGTCGCATTCTGGTCACATTTAGACTTTTAGATCGCATTCTGGTCACATTTAGACTTTTAGATCGCATTCTGGTAACATTTTGAGTTTTCGGTCACATTCTGGTCACATTTTGAGTTTTAGGTCACATTCTGGTGACATTTAGACTTTTAGGTCACATTCTGGTCACATTTTGAGTTTTAGGTCACATTCTGGTCACATTTTGAGTTTTTAGGTAACATTCTGGTCACATTTTGAGTTTTAGGTCACATTCTGGTCACATTTAGACTTTTAGGTCACATTCTGGTCACATTTCGACTTTTAGGTCGCATTCTGGTCACATTTAGACTTTTAGGTCACATTCTGGTCACATTTAGACTTTTAGGTCGCATTCTGGTCACATTTAGACTTTTAGATCGCATTCTGATCACATTTTGAGTTTTAGGTCACATTCTGGTCACATTTTGAGTTTTAGGTCACATTCTGGTCACATTTAGACTTTTAGGTCGCATTCTGGTCACATTTAGACTTTTAGATCGCATTCTGGTCACATTTAGACTTTTAGGTCGCATTCTGGTCACATTTAGACTTTTAGATCGCATTCTGGTCGCATTTTGAGTTTTAGGTCACATTCTGGTCACATTTAGACTTTTAGATCGCATTCTGGTCACATTTTGAGTTTTCGGTCACATTCTGGTCACATTTTGAGTTTTAGGTCACATTCTGGTCACATTTAGACTTTTAGATCGCATTCTGGTCTGATTTAGACTTTTAGATCGCATTCTGGTCACATTTTGAGTTTTTCGGTCACATTCTGGTCACATTTAGACTTTTAGGTCGCATTCTGGTCACATTTAGACTTTTAGGTCGCATTCTGGTCACATTTAGACTTTTAGGTCGCATTCTGGTCACATTTAGACTTTTAGATCGCATTCTGATCACATTTTGAGTTTTAGGTCACATTCTGGTCACACTTTGAGTTTTAGGTCACATTCTGGTCACATTTTGAGTTTTAGGTCACATTCTGGTCACATTTAGACTTTTAGATCGCATTCTGGACAGATTTAGACTTTTAGATCGCATTCTGGTCACATTTAGACTTTAGATCGCATTCTGGTAACATTTTGAGTTTTCGGTCACATTCTGGTCACATTTAGACTTTTAGGTCACATTCTGGTCACATTTAGACTTTTAGGTCGCATTCTGTTCACATTTTGAGTTTTAGGTCACATTCTGGTCACATTTTGAGTTTTAGGTCACATTCTGGTCACATTTTGAGTTTTAGGTCACATTCTGGTCACATTTTGAGTTTTAGGTAACATTCTGGTCACATTTTGAGTTTTAGGTCACATTCTGGTCACATTTAGACTTTTAGGTCGCATTCTGGTCACATTTAGACTTTTAGATCGCATTCTGGTCACATTTAGACTTTTAGGTCGCATTCTGGTAACATTTTGAGTTTTCGGTCACATTCTGGTCACATTTTGAGTTTTCGGTCACATTCTGGTCACATTTTGAGTTTTAGGTCACATTCTGGTGACATTTAGACTTTTAGGTCACATTCTGGTCACATTTTGAGTTTTAGGTCACATTCTGGTCACATTTTGAGTTTTTAGGTAACATTCTGGTCACATTTAGACTTTTAGGTCACATTCTGGTCACATTTAGACTTTTAGGTCACATTCTGGTCACATTTAGACTTTTAGGTCGCATTCTGGTCACATTTAGACTTTTAGGTCACATTCTGGTCACATTTAGACTTTTAGGTCGCATTCTGGTCACATTTAGACTTTTAGATCGCATTCTGATCACATTTTGAGTTTTCGGTCACATTCTGGTCACATTTTGAGTTTTAGGTCACATTCTGGTCACATTCTGGTCACATTTAGACTTTTAGGTCGCATTCTGGTCACATTTAGACTTTTAGATCGCATTCTGGTCACATTTAGACTTTTAGGTCGCATTCTGGTCACATTTAGACTTTTAGATCGCATTCTGGTCGCATTTTGAGTTTTAGGTCACATTCTGGTCACATTTAGACTTTTAGATCGCATTCTGGTCACATTTTGAGTTTTCGGTCACATTCTGGTCACATTTTGAGTTTTAGGTCACATTCTGGTCACATTTAGACTTTTACGTCGCATTCTGGTCACATTTTGAGTTTTTCGGTCACATTCTGGTCACATTTAGACTTTTAGATCGCATTCTGGTCACATTTTGAGTTTTAGGTCACATTCTGGTCACATTTTGAGTTTTCGGTCGCATTCTGGTCACATTTAGACTTTTAGGTCGCATTCTGGTCACATTTAGACTTTTAGATCGCATTCTGATCACATTTTGAGTTTTAGGTCACATTCTGGTCACACTTTGAGTTTTAGGTCACATTCTGGTCACATTTTGAGTTTTAGGTCACATTCTGGTCACATTTAGACTTTTAGATCGCATTCTGGTCACATTTAGACTTTAGATCGCATTCTGGTAACATTTTGAGTTTCGGTCACATTCTGGTCACATTTTGAGTTTTAGGTCACATTCTGGTCACATTTTGAGTTTTAGGTCACATTCTGGACATATTTAGACTTTTAGGTCGCATTCTGGTCACATTTAGACTTTTAGATCGCATTCTGGTCACATTTTGACTTTTAGATCGCATTCTGGTCACATTTAGACTTTTAGATCGCATTCTGGTCACATTTTGAGTTTTAGGTCATATTCTGGTCACATTTAGACTTTTAGGTCGCATTCTGGTCACATTTAGACTTTTAGGTCACATTCTGGTCACATTTTGAGTTTTAGGTCACATTCTGGTCACATTTTGAGTTTTAGATCGCATTCTGGTCACATTTAGACTTTTAGATCGCATTCTGATCACATTTTGAGTTTTCGGTCACATTCTGGTCACATTTTGAGTTTTAGGTCACATTCTGGTCACATTTAGACTTTTAGGTCGCATTCTGGTCACATTTAGACTTTTAGATCGCATTCTGGTCACATTTAGACTTTTAGGTCACATTCTGGTCACATTTAGACTTTTAGGTCGCATTCTGGTCACATTTAGACTTTTAGGTCACATTCTGGTCACATTTAGACTTTTAGGTCGCATTCTGGTCACATTTAGACTTTTAGATCGCATTCTGATCACATTTTGAGTTTTCGGTCACATTCTGGTCACATTTTGAGTTTTAGGTCACATTCTGGTCACATTTAGACTTTTAGGTCGCATTCTGGTCACATTTAGACTTTTAGATCGCATTCTGGTCACATTTAGACTTTTAGGTCGCATTCTGGTCACATTTAGACTTTTAGATCGCATTCTGGTCGCATTTTGAGTTTTAGGTCACATTCTGGTCACATTTAGACTTTTAGATCGCATTCTGGTCACATTTTGAGTTTTCGGTCACATTCTGGTCACATTTTGAGTTTTAGGTCACATTCTGGTCACATTTAGACTTTTAGGTCGCATTCTGGTCACATTTTGAGTTTTTCGGTCACATTCTGGTCACATTTAGACTTTTAGATCGCATTCTGGTCACATTTTGAGTTTTAGGTCACATTCTGGTCACATTTTGAGTTTTCGGTCGCATTCTGGTCACATTTAGACTTTTAGGTCGCATTCTGGTCACATTTAGACTTTTAGATCGCATTCTGATCACATTTTGAGTTTTTTGGTCACATTCTGGTCACACTTTGAGTTTTAGGTCACATTCTGGTCACATTTTGAGTTTTAGGTCACATTCTGGTCACATTTAGACTTTTAGATCGCATTCTGGTCACATTTAGACTTTAGATCGCATTCTGGTAACATTTTGAGTTTTCGGTCACATTCTGGTCACATTTTGAGTTTTAGGTCACATTCTGGTCACATTTTGAGTTTTAGGTCACATTCTGGTCATATTTAGACTTTTAGGTCGCATTCTGGACACATTTAGACTTTTAGATCGCATTCTGGTCACATTTTGACTTTTAGATCGCATTCTGGTCACATTTAGACTTTTAGATCGCATTCTGGTCACATTTTGAGTTTTAGGTCATATTCTGGTCACATTTAGACTTTTAGGTCGCATTCTGGTCACATTTAGACTTTTAGGTCACATTCTGGTCACATTTTGAGTTTTAGGTCACATTCTGGTCACATTTTGAGTTTTAGATCGCATTCTGGTCACATTTAGACTTTTACATCGCATTCTGGTCACATTCTGGTCACATTTTGAGTTTTTAGGTCATATTCTGGTCACATTTTGAGTTTTAGGTCACATTCTGGTCACATTTTGAGTTTTTCGGTCACATTCTGGTCACATTTTCAGTTTTAGGTCACATTCTGGTCACATTTAGACTTTTAGATCGCATTCTGGTCACATTTTGAGTTTTCGGTCACATTCTGGTCACATTTAGACTTTTAGGTCGCATTCTGGTCACACTTAGACTTTTAGATCACATTCTGGTCACATTTAGAATTTTAGATCGCATTCTGGTCACATTTAGACTTTTAGATCGCATTCTGGTCACATTTTGAGTTTTCGGTCACATTCTGGTCACATTTAGACTTTTAGGTCGCATTCTGGTCACATTTTGAGTTTTTCGGTCACATTCTGGTCACATTTAGACTTTTAGATCGCATTCTGGTCACATTTTGAGTTTTAGGTCACATTCTGGTCACATTTTGAGTTTTCGGTCACATTCTGGTCACATTTAGACTTTTAGGTCACATTCTGGTCACATTTAGACTTTTAGATCGCATTCTGGTCACATTTTGAGTTTTAGGTCACATTCTGGTCACATTTTGAGTTTTCGGTCACATTCTGGTCACATTTAGACTTTTAGGTCACATTCAGGTCACATTTAGACTTTTAGGTCACACTCTGGTCACATTTAGACTTTTAGGTCGCATTCTGGTCACATTTAGACTTTTAGGTCGCATTCTGGTCACATTTAGACTTTTAGATCGCATTCTGATCACATTTTGAGTTTTAGGTCACATATTGGTCACATTTTGAGTTTTAGGTCACATTCTGGTCACATTTAGACTTTTAGATCGCATTCTGGTCACATTTAGACTTTTAGATCGCATTCTGGTCACATTTAGACTTTTAGATCGCATTCTGGTAACATTTTGAGTTTTCGGTCACATTCTGGTCATTTTTGGTTTTAGGTCACATTCTGGTCACATTTTGAGTTTTAGGTCACATTCTGGTCATATTTAGACTTTTAGGTCGCATTCTGGTCACATTTAGACTTTTAGATCGCATTCTGGTCACATTTAGACTTTTAGATCGCATTCTGGTCACATTTAGACTTTTAGATCGCATTCTGGTCACATTTTGAGTTTTAGGTCACATTCTGGTCACATTTAGACTTTTAGGTCGCATTCTGGTCACATTTAGACTTTTAGGTCACATTCTGTCACATTTTGAGTTTAGGTCACATTCTGGTCACATTTTGAGTTTTAGATCGCATTCTGGTCACATTTAGACTTTTACATCGCATTCTGGTCACATTCTGGTCACATTTTGAGTTTTAGGTTACATTCTTGTCAGATTTTGAGTTTTAGGTCACATTCTGGTCACATTTTGAGTTTTAGGTCACATTCTGGTCACATTTAGACTTTTAGATCGCATTCTGGTCACATTTAGACTTTTAGGTCACATTCTGGTCACATTTAGACTTTTAGGTCACATTCTGCTCACATTTTGAGTTTTAGGTCACATTCTGGTCACATTTTGAGTTTTTAGGTCATATTCTGGTCACATTTTGAGTTTTAGGTCATATTCTGGTCACATTTTGAGTTTTTCAGTCACATTCTGGTCACATTTTGAGTTTTAGGTCACATTCTGGTCACATTTAGACTTTTAGATCGCATTCTGATCACATTTTGAGTTTTTCGGTCACATTCTGGTCACATTTAGACTTTTAGATCGCATTCTGGTCACATTTTGAGTTTTAGGTCACATTCTGGTCACATTTAGACTTTTAGGTCGCATTCTGGTCACACTTAGACTTTTAGATCACATTCTGGTCACATTTAGACTTTTAGATCGCATTCTGGTCACATTTAGACTTTTAGATCGCATTCTGGTCACATTTTGAGTTTTCGGTCACATTCTGGTCACATTTAGACTTTTAGGTCGCATTCTGGTCACATTTTGAGTTTTTCGGTCACATTCTGGTCACATTTAGACTTTTAGATCGCATTCTGGTCACATTTTGAGTTTTAGGTCACATTCTGGTCACATTTTGAGTTTTCGGTCACATTCTGGTCACATTTAGACTTTTAGGTCACATTCAGGTCACATTTAGACTTTTAGATCGCATTCTGGTCACATTTTGAGTTTTAGGTCACATTCTGGTCACATTTTGAGTTTTCGGTCACATTCTGGTCACATTTAGACTTTTAGGTCACATTCAGGTCACATTTAGACTTTTAGGTCACATTCTGGTCACATTTTGAGTTTTAGGTCACATTCTGGTCACATTTTGAGTTTTAGGTAATATTCTGGTCACATTTTGAGTTTTACGGTCACATTCTGGTCACATTTAGACTTTTAGGTCACATTCTGGTCACATTTAGACTTTTAGGTCGCATTCTGGTCACATTTAGACTTTTAGGTCGCATTCTGGTCACATTTAGACTTTTAGGTCGCATTCTGGTCACATTTATACTTTTAGATCGCATTCTGATCACATTTTGAGTTTTAGGTCACATTCTGGTCACACTTTCAGTTTTAGGTCACATTCTGGTCACATTTTGAGTTTTAGGTCACATTCTGGTCACATTTAGACTTTTAGATCGCATTCTGGTCACATTTAGACTTTTAGATCGCATTCTGGTCACATTTAGACTTTTAGATCGCATTCTGGTAACATTTTGAGTTTTCGGTCACATTCTGGTCATTTTTGGGTTTTAGGTCACATTCTGGTCACATTTTGAGTTTTAGGTCACATTCTGGTCATATTTAGACTTTTAGGTCGCATTCTGGTCACATTTAGACTTTTAGATCGCATTCTGTTCACATTTAGACTTTTAGATCGCATTCTGGTCACATTTAGACTTTTAGATCGCATTCTGGTCACATTTTGAGTTTTAGGTCACATTCTGGTCACATTTAGACTTTTAGGTCGCATTCTGGTCACATTTAGACTTTTAGGTCACATTCTGGTCACATTTTGAGTTTTAGGTCACATTCTGGTCACATTTTGAGTTTTAGATCGCATTCTGGTCACATTTAGACTTTTACATCGCATTCTGGTCACATTCTGGTCACATTTTGAGTTTTAGGTTACATTCTTGTCAGATTTTGAGTTTTAGGTCACATTCTGGTCACATTTTGAGTTTTAGGTCACATTCTGGTCACATTTAGACTTTTAGGTCACATTCTGGTCACATTTTGAGTTTTAGGTCACATTCTGGTCACATTTTGAGTTTTAGGTCACATTCTGGTCACATTTTGAGTTTTAGGTCACATTCTGGTCACATTTTGAGTTTTTAGGTCACATTCTGGTCACATTTTGAGTTTTAGGTCACATTCTGGTCCATTAAGCTTTTAGGTCACAATTGGTCACATTTTGCGTTTTAGGTCACATTCTGGTCACATTTTGAGTTTTTAGGTCACATTCTGGTCACATTTTGAGTTTTAGGTCACATTCTGGTCACATTTTGAGTTTTAGGTCACATTCTGGTCACATTTTGAGTTTTTAGGTCACATTCTGGTCACATTTTGAGTTTTAGGTCACATTCTGGTCACATTTTGAGTTTTTAGGTCACATTCTGGTCACATTTTGAGTTTTTAGGTCACATTCTGGTCACATTTTGAGTTTTAGGTCACATTCTGGTCATATTTTGAGTTTTTAGGTCATATTCTGGTCACATTTTGAGTTTTTCGGTCATATTCGGTTATATTTTAGACTTTTAAGTCACATTCTGGTCACATTTTGAGTTTTTAGGTCATATTCTGGTCACATTTTGAGTTTTTCGGTCATATTCGGTTATATTTTAGACTTTTATGTAGCACTTCTTTGATTTTTAGGTCATAAAAAGTTGCTCTAGTTATCAGCATGCCCCCATTCCCGTGACGTTTACATACAGAAGTGTTTTATCTGTTCACATTTGCAACATCGAATTGCTTTCGAAATTTTGAAATCAATTGAGAGATGTTTGAGTCTTTTTATAGCGCATTTATTACAGATAAAACTCGAGGTGTAAATTATAAATTTTCAAGCTGTACTGTATTTCGTCAATGTCGAAATCAATCGATAGATTAGCTGGATAAAGTTCTGATGTCCTTTTTCATCGAATTTGTGGCTCATGTTGATGGAGATTTGTTATTCCACTAAACGCATGACTGCTTCCCTTAGGCCTTCACCGTGCACAGTGGTGAGGCTGATGTACAATGAGACGTCTGTATATCTGTACGATTGATACGACGATTGCTCTCCACGGTAGCCTCCAGATAGCCTCATCCCCCGAAAGATATGCATGCATGTGTTCCCGAGCCATGGCTATTTTCTTGAGAGAAGAAATATCAACTTTTCCTCCTGCAGCTGTGTTGTACAGACCGAGCGCAGAGAGGGATGGACTGATAGCTAAGGGAGGAGGCGTTTATTTCCTTTCGAAAGAATGTTACATTTATATGCCTATTTAGAGGTCAGCAATGATCCAACTGGAGGTCACGTAAGCACCCAACAGTTGGATCATTGATTACCGAGAAATAGGCATATATAATTACATTGTTCAGGTTATCTATGGTACAGAACTATGCCCAGTGTGATGTATCATGGACGGCTAGATATATGAAGCACCATATTTCATTTCATTTTATTCTGCGTCAATTAAGACAATATATCTAGCTTATGTGTGCTTCATATATCTAGGCATCCATGGATGTATCAGAGTTATCGGTAAAATTTTATAGAGGTTCAATTGATAAATCTATGATATAATTTCATGACCGCTTTTTTCATCATTGTTGACCGCTTATTAGCAAATAGTACCATAGATAGTCTGAACAATGTAGCTTTTCATTTTGTGACTTGTAGATGTCCATTGTTCATTATGAAGTTGATCGTTGCGTCACGAAATCTATGAATGAGCAAATCAAAGAGCTGCATCGATATCTTGGTAGTCTCTGGCTAATCATAACTTGTTTATAGACTTCTATGATTTGTCTTTTATAGGAAATTGCATTGGAAAAGTGAACTTTCTCATCACGTGGGACTGTTGACTTTTTCCTCCCAACAGTTTACATGGGAGAGATATCTTTTCACTCTCAAACAAGATGAAAAACAATTAGAATTTTATTGCTCGCATTTTCAATATGTTGTTGAAAGGGCACAGGAGATTGTAAATATTCTTGTTAACAGAGGTTATTCTGTGAAAGATATACGTCGTGGTGCCACACATATCCTGGCAAACATATGAACTTACTACCGAAGTTTGGAATGTTTTCATGTACAGTTTTTCGATCGTTGTGTGTAATAGGTGTCACAAGGTCCGCTCTTCCTCAGCGGGGGTCCGCCAACAGGCATACAGCGAATCAAAGATCCGAAATGCAAAGCTGGTTGGTTTTCCTGCTGACGAACCGAGAATGTGACTCATCGGTGTCGAGATTTGTGTCTAACAATTGTAATCTTCGTTGATGGTTTTATGACAGCTGTCAGTTTGTGTGTTTTGGTAGAACATTTTGACTTCGTTTGCCTGCGCAGGAACGCTGATCAGTCCTCCTAAGGACTGTGCTTAAATCCTATGATTATGTAGACTTCCTTGTATATATTTTGCAATGCTGAGACTGAAATCATTTAAAAAAGATGAGAAGGGAAAGCTTTGGAAGCATTCTTTCATGTTGTCAGCATCTGTTGAGAAATCTTCATTCAAGTGACTGTCGGTGAACTTTCAAGTGTACAACTGTACCTTTCCATCGTCTGACTCTCCTTCTAGACTGAAACAGCATTGATTTTTTACCTCCACGTGGCAATTTGTATTCCGGTTTGAAAGTTAAGACATGTTACAGACAGTTAAGACAGTTACAGACATGATGTTGGTCATCATTTTTCCACCACAGAAGACAGAAAACTCATCAAATCGTTTGATCAACTCCACCACAAAGGCTACATCAGTTTGATTTATTTCAGCACAAGTGGAAAACTATATTCAACTTTCATTGTGGAACTTGCAACAATATCATTTTTATGCGAACAAAGGCAATTTGAATTAGAGAAGACATCGTGACATGTCGAATTGGAAATGTGACTGTTTTAATTGTTGCTTAGATATAGGGAACTCGTGCGCATGTCCTCCGCGCATTGTGTCATCAAGTAGTAGGCCCTGTGATCCATTGGTCATGAGGCTGAGTACCGAGAATGTCGTCGGAACCAGCAATAAGAATTTCCAGGATCCACCAAATCATGGCCACGTTCACACAGACCCCTGACAACGAGGACGTGACCAAATCAGTGCTTATCAGTGAGGGAGTAGTGACCATGTCAGCACCATCCAAGCCTCCGGTGAGGGAGTAGTGACCATCCCAGCACCATCCAAGCCTTCTGTGAGGGAGTAGTGACCATGTCAGCACCGTCCAAGCCTTCTGTGAGGGAGTAGTGACCATGTCAACATCGGTGGCATGTTTCGACGCAGCTGAGAAATACTCATGAAAAGGATTTCGTCTAAGTCGTTTGAGATGCACACAATCATCACGGCAGTGATTCCTGCATTTTTTTCTCTGAATTCAAGCCGTTGAATCGGATGAGAATAGGAAGACTTAGGATAACATGAGCTCTCTGACTCCAATATTTGAATAAAACTCTCCGAATGTTGATCTACGATAATTGGAGAGCAAGCTTTAAACCGTTGATGTTGACATGAACGCTGAGGTTTTTGTTTTATCAAATCCTACACTGATTGAATTAAACAGTTTGAACGAACGATATTCAGCGTAAATATCAAACAAGCGACAAAAACACGTGAACAAAAGAATATTTCGTCTAAACTTCCATCATCACAATAAATGACTAAAAACTTGTTTATTCAGGATGAATGAGGTCGATAATAGGTCGTCGACACGAAAGAAATGAGCAGTTATTGGACTGCAATCATGAAGAGATTCCTTCTTCACTAGTTTATGATGTGCATAAACAACAGTGTCATAAGTTGATAAATTCGTTGTTTTATTGTCGAGTGCCGTGGCTTACAACGCCGCCCTCATGTGGTAGGTGAAGAACTTGTGTTTCCGTGTACAGTAAATAATGTCGTGGTTGAACTTACGTTGTGCACTGACCGAGCCCGGTGAAAATAGATCTACAAGGCTACAGAGAAACCGTTCTGCCAGTCATCCATACATCGAGTCAGGTCCGCGAGTCAGAGCGTAATTCACAGCATAGAAGTTTCAACAATGATGCGATGGGTCTATGAAGACTGACCTTGAACTACGTGGTCTCAAAGTGAACATGGGGAAGTCAAAGAAGGGTGTCTGAGGTGGAAGACTGACCTTGAACTACGTGGTCTCAAAGTGAACATGACCGGGAAAGACAAAGAAGGGTGTCTGAGGTGGAAGACTGACCTTGAACTACGTGGTCTCAAAGTGAACATGACCGGGAAAGACAAAGAAGGGTGTCTGAGGTGGAAGACTGACCTTGAACTACGTGGTCTCAAAGTGAACATGAGGAACGTCAATAGAGGGGTTTTTTTTCTTTGTTGAGGTGTGAAGTACTGACCTTTCTAACTACGTGGTTTCTCAAAATTGTGAGCCATGACCCGGGAAAGACAAAGAAAGGGTTATTGTCTGAGGGTGTCTAAGACTGACATTGAACATACGCTGGTCTCAAAGTGAACATGGGGAAGTCAAAGAATAGGTGTCTGAGTGAGGAAGACTGACCTTGAACTACGTTGGTCTCAAACGTTCGAACATGGGCGAAGTCAAAGAGAGCGGTTGTCCAAGAGGTGAGAAGACTGAGCTTGAACTACGTGGTCTCAAAGTGAACATGACCGGGAAAGACAAAGAAGGGTGTCTGAGGTGGAAGACTGACCTTGAACTACGTGGTCTCAAAGTGAACATGACCGGAAAAGACAAAGAAGGGTGTCTGAGGTGGAAGACTGACCTTGAACTACGTGGTCTCAAAGTGAACTTGGAGAAGACAAAGAAGGGTGTCTGAGTTAGTCGTGGACGAGACTACTGAGACCCTTGAACTACGTGGTCTCAAATGTGAACATGACCCGGAAACGACAAACGAAGGGTTTGTCTGAGGTGGAAGACTGACCTTGAACTACGTGGTCTCAAGTGAACATGACCGGGAAAGACAAAGAAGGGTGTCTGAGGTGGAAGACTGAACTTGAACTATGTGATCTCAAGTGAACATGGGGAAGACAAAGATGGGTCTATGAGGTGGAAGAGACTGATCTTGAACAACGTTGGTCTCAAAGTGACAACATGCGGGAAAGTCAAAGAAGGGTGTCTGAGGTGGATAAGACTGACCTTGAACTACGTGGTCTCAAAGGCTGGTAACATAGGGTAAGTCAAAGAAGGGTGTCTGAGGTGGAAGACTGACCTTGAACTACGTGGTCTCAAAGTGAACATGACCGGGAAAGACAAAGATGGGTGTCTGAGGTTGGAAGAACTGACTTTTGAACTAAACGTGGTCTTCAACAGTGAACATGGGGGAAGACAACAGGAAGGGTCTGCTCTGAGGGTTGGGCAAGGACTGACCTTGAACAGTACTGTGGTCTTCAAAGTGAACATGGGGAAGTCAAAGAAGGTTGTCTGAGGGTGAGAAGATGACCTTTGAACGTACGTGGTCTCAAAGTGATCTCATGGGGCGAAGTCCAAAGAAGGGTGTCTGAGGTGGAAGACTGACCTTGAACTACGTGGTCTCAAAGTGAACATGACCGGGAAAGACAAAGAAGGGTGTCTGAGGTGGAAGACTGACCTTGAACTACGTGGTCTCAAAGTGAACATGGGGAAGTCAAAAGACAGGGTTTGTCTGAGCGTGGAAGAACGGACTCTTGAACTACGTGATCTCAAAGTGAACATGGGGAAGTCAAAGAAGGGTGTCTGAGGTGGAAGACTGACCTTGAACTACGTGGTCTCTCAAACGTGAACATGACCGGGAAAAGACAAAGAAGGGCGTTTGTCCTGAGGTGGAAGACTGAACCTTGAACTACGTGATATCAAAGTGAACATGGTGAAGGACAAAGAAGGGTGTCTCGAGGTGGAGGAAAACGACTGACCTTGAACTACGAGGTCTCCAAAAGTGGAACATGGGGAAGTCAAAGAAAGGGTGTCTGAGGTGGAAGACTGACCTTGAACTACGTTGGTCTCAAGCGTGAAACATGGGGGAAGTCAAAGAAGGGTGTCTGAGGTGGAAAGACTGACCTTGAACTACGTGGCAATCTACAAAGTCGAAATGACCTAGGGAAGCCTAGTGACAAAGGAAGGGTTCGTCTGAGTTAGAAGACTGACCTTGCGAACTAACGGTGGTCTCAAAGTGAACATGACCGGGAAAGACAAAGAAAGGCGGTGTCTGAGGTGGAAGTCCTGACCCTTTAGAACTACGTGCGTCTCAAAGTGAACTATGACACCGGGGAAAGACAAAGAAGGGTGTCTGAGGTGGAAGACTGACCTTGAACTACGTGGTCTCAAGTGAACATGACCGGGAAAGACAAAGAAGGGTGTCTGAGGTGGAAGACTGAACTTGAACTATGTGATCTCAAGTGAACATGGGGAAGACAAAGATGGGTCTATGAGGTGGAAGACTGACCTTGAACTACGTGGTCTCAAAGTGAACATGGGGAAGTCAAAGAAGGGTGTCTGAGGTGGAAGACTGACCTTGAACTACGTGGTCTCAAAGTGAACATGGGGAAGTCAAAGAAGGGTGTCTGAGGTGGAAGACTGACCTTGAACTACGTGGTCTCAAAGTGAACATGACCGGGAAAGACAAAGAAGGGTGTCTGAGGTGGAAGACTGACCTTGAACTACGTGGTCTCAAAGTGAACATGGGGAAGTCAAAGAAGGGTGTCTGAGGTGGAAGACTGACCTTGAACTACGTGGTCTCAAAGTGAAACAATGAACCGGGAAAAGAAAAGAAGGGTGTTCCTGAGGTGGGAAGACTGACCTTGAACTACGTGATCTCAAAGTGAACATGGGGGAAGTCAAGAAAGAAAGGGTGTCTGAGGTGGAAGACTGACCTTGGAAACTCACGTTGGTCTCAAAAGTGAACATGGGAAGACCAAAGAAGGGTGTCTTGAGGTGGAAGCCTGGACCTTGAAACTACTACGTGGTCTCAAAGTGAGCATGACCGGGAGGAAAAAGACAAGAATGGGGTCTCTGAGGTGGAAGACTGAACTTGAAACTTACGTGGTCTCAAAGTGAACATGACCGGGAAAAGACAAAAGAAGGGTGTCCTGAGGTGAAGACTGACGTTGTAAACTACGTGGTCTCAAAGTGAACATGGGGAAGTCAAAGAAGGGTGGTCTGAGGTGGAAGGGACTGACCTTGAACTACTTACGTGGTCTACTAAAGTGAACATGGGGAAGTCCCAAAGAAGGGTATGTCTGAGGTGGAAGACCTTGACTTTGAACCTACGTGGTTCTCAAAGTGAACCATAGGGGAAGTCAAAGAAGGAGTGTCTGAGGTGGAAGACTGAACTTGAACTACGAACGTAACGGGGACGTGGTGGTCTCAAAAAAGTGACACTCTGGGGAAGACAAAGAAGGGTGTCTGAGGTGGAAGCCTGACCTTGAACTACGTGGTCTCAAAGTGAACTTGGGGAAGACAAAGAAGGGTGTCTGAGGTGGAAGACTGACCTTGAACTACGTGGTCTCAAAGTGAACTTGGGGAAGACAAAGAAGGGTGTCTGAGGTGGAAGACTGACCTTGAACTACGTGACAAAGAAGGGTGTCTGAGGTGGAAGACTGACCTTGAACTACGTGGTCTCAAAGTGAACTTGGGGAAGACAAAGAAGGGTGTCTGAGGTGGAAGACTGACCTTGAACTACGTGGTCTCAAAGTGAACATGGGGAAGACAAAGAAGGGTGTCTGAGGTGGAAGCCTGACCTTGAACTACGTAGGTATTCCCCTCCAAAGTGACACATGGAGAAGACAAAGAAGGGTGTCTGAGGTGGAAGACTGACCTTGAACTACGTGGTCTCAAAGTGAACATGGGGAAGACAAAGAAGGGTGTCTGAGGTGGAAGATTGACCTTGAACTACGTGGTCTCAAAGTGAACATGGGGAAGACAAAGAAGGGTGTCTGAGGTGGAAGACTGACCTTGAACTACGTGGTCTCAAAGTGAACATGGGGAAGTCAATGAAGGGTGTCTGAGGTGGAGCAAGACGATGAGACCTTGAATCTACGTGGTCTCAAAGTGAACAAGGGGTAAGACAAAGAAGGGTGTCTAGTGGCAAGAATGACCTGAACTACCGTGTCTTTCAAAGTAACATGGCGAGACAGACAAAGAGCGTGTCTGAGGTGGAGTAGACTGGGGACCTTGAACTACGTGGTCCGCAAAGTTGAACCATGGGGAAAGTTCACTGAAGGGTGGGCTGAGTGGAAGACTGACCTTGAACTACGTGATCTCAAGTGAACATGGCCGGGAAAGACAAAGAAGGGTCTATGAGGTGTAAGACTGACCTTGAACTACGTGATCTCAAGTGAACATGGGAAAGATTATGGCTCCAGGAAAAAAGGTGCAAAACGCGAATCAGTGTAGCATGTGGCATTTTTAGTGCTATGGCAGGAGAGTTGTTGTCAAATCCATCCTTCGTGTTTCCTGTAAGAAATGGTGCCACAGGAAATGTGTTCGTCTGTCAAATGAATGTGAAATGGAATTGTAGACTTGCGTTGTCCAACTTGCATGTGACATTATAACACGGCAAAGGACGACTCCATGAGCTCTGACGGTCTCTCCGTGAAGGGAGTGCATGAGTTCTGTTGTTTGGGTGATGTGCTTAGCTGCGATGCCGGGGAAGAGAAGAATGTTGGTCCCGACTTTCGACAGCCAGGTTGAAATGGAAAGATCTTAGCAGCCTGTTATGCAATAAACATATTCCCAAACAAAATTATAGGCTAAATTTTACGAAACGTGCCTGGTGCGACCGCACTGCTATTACTGCTGCCTTTGCTCAGCTGTCTTTTAAAATGCTGACCGGAAGATGAACTTTGTCGACAAAACTTGTGGCCATTCTTCGAATCCGAAGGGAACCGTGCGGCCGGACGTTAGAAGGAATTCACACAGCAATCCGCATCGATGAACACTAATTTCGCAATTCATATCGAAATGTCGGGGTTATTCTTTCCTTTATTGAAATCAAACTTATATTTTGGATTTTTTTCTTTCTGTCCACTTCGAAAGTTCCGGCTTGTGCAGAATAGGATTTTTCTTTTCTGTCCACTTCGAAAGTTCCAGGCTTGTGGAGACATTGGATTTTCTTTCTCTCCCACTTCGAAAGTTCCGGCTTTGGCAGAATTGGATTCTTCATTCTGTCCACTTCGAAAGTTCCGGCTTGTGGCACTGGGAGATTTTTCTTTCTGTCAACTTCGAAAGTTTCCGCTTGTGGAGAATTGGATTTTTCTGTCAGACCACTCGAAATTCCGGCATGTGGCAGAATTGGATTCTTTCTTTCTGGCCCACTCGAAAGTTCCGGCTTGTGGCATAATTTGGATTCTTCTTTCTGTCCAATCGATAGTTCCGGCTGTGTGGCAGAATGACTTTTTCTTCTGTCCACATCGAAATTTCCCGGCTTGTGGCAGATATTGGATTC
>CAJQUW010010054.1:0-93686 GCA_907163375.1 Prostheceraeus crozeri
TTGCAGTATCATCGCACAAGAACTACATTTGAATTTTGTAGATAAACTGCAGTAATATATTCAAATTACAAAAATCATCTTTAGAGTAAAATTCCAATATATCATTTTGGTTCTTCCAAGAGAAGTTGAAGTTGATCCAATTCAATTGTTTATGAAAGATACAAAGCTATTCAAAAAGCTAATTTTTGATCCGTGAAAGGATTCTTGTCATCAATTCAGTTACAGCTTGATGAATTTTCCCTGAAGACATATCACAACAGAGAGATCGATACTAAATTGCTAATGTCCTCCTTCTCATCTGCATACCCTGCTGATATGGGTATTAAACATTCGATAATGGTTTGAGCGTCACTTTAATACGCTATAAAAAACAAAACCACTTGAGAATTACACAGAATGGAAGATAACCCTTTTTTGATATGGTGATAAGATCCAAAATCGATGTCAAGCTTATCGCGTACTATGAATGGTTATAAAGAGATTTTTTCCTCTACCAAAGCATGAAATAGAATACAGAGCTGATATCAATGTGGATTTTGGTCTCTTTCCTGCTTAATCAAATATCCTTGTTTCATACTTGCATTACAAAAGACATAACCAGTTACTCAAAGCCGAGTGAGCGACAAATACAACAATAAATGACTAGAATCACAGGAGTAAACACTGTGTAAAACATACTGAATGTCCACTGCCGTTAAAAGAATAATAACCTGAAAAAAACCATTTCATGTCTATTTTCAAGATGTTGAATTGTCATTACAATAACTTGAAAGTTCGCGCTCTCTACAACTGTAAACAATTTTGCTGTGTAAATGACGAATGAATATGTCATTAGACGTATTCCGTCATTTAAAAGATTTACTAAAACCAAATGAACACTATATCGTCCTTCACCATGTGAACGCTGCGCAAACGTCAGCTAAGAACATAACAAATCTGCTTTAGCGTAATTACAGTTGCAAAGCTCCAACCCTCGGAAGAAGCAAAACAAGTGCGATAATCTCATGTCATGTAACAAAGGCCCACATGCAAAGTGGTAATTCAATATCTCATGTATACATCGATTCAAGATCAAATATTTCAAAATAGCCCTATGCCATTGCCTGCTATATACATGGCAGAAACACTCACTAGTAATGAAGAATAGTAAAATTAGTGTGTTGGCGAGTGAAAGGTTATACCTGAATTTTAATGGCTCTCTTGTAAACAGGCCCACAAACTACATGAAAAAAACAGTCCTCCATACTTCACAAAAACCGTCAGTTGTCCTGAAGAAAAAAAGCATTTGAAAAAGCATATTTTGCGAGTCAATCCAATTCTGAAATGTCTTACGGGCATTTAGATAAACCAGTGTATTACAGAAGACTCCGTCTCTATTTCTGATCCCTATTACCAATGATTTTAACAGAGGTTCCATAAGCAAAACAGTAAGATATCAGGCCACCTCCTAAATGTAAAAGTCTTCCTGAGTTATCTGTCATAACCTTCCAAGGGAAAGATCGCCCACATGTTATCTAAAGGCATTCGCATTGAAAAATAAACAGAGATATAAGTTATAGCCAAATAAAGAGAAATTTATGCGCACTCAGGCACTTACTTCAGAGCTCAAGTTCCTGTTCTTATATCGAAAGAATGAGATAACCCATTACTCTGAAATTTGTTTGTTCTTCTTGATTCCTATCATTTAAGACAAGTTCCTTGTCATCCCTCCGTCAAAAACTTCGAGTCACGAAACTACCAAAACTCAAGTGTTTGAAGAAAGATTATCTATATCTGACGATGAAACATTAGAACCCGCAAAGGCATTTTTCCGTTATTCATGAAACCACCAACCATACCATTGATCACCTAAAAAGATATGAAGTAAACTTCCACCCAATTGACTGCTCTTTTTAGATCGATATCTTCGTCGAGAAAAAAAAAGTTCATAAAGAGATAGCATACATGCAAAACAACAGAGCGTGACAAGGTGTAATTGTGCAAAGCCTTAGGTGAGCTATACAGAACACAAATCGTATTTAAAATTGGATGTTTAAAGCCACCCAAACCTATTAGCAATTTTTCCGAAACATTTTCGACAGGTCTGAGCGTTACAACTCAGAGAAACGGACTGGAACCGCCTGTGACGCCGACGCAGGAGGACCTGACCCTTAAAAACATACCCCCCCCCGGTTTTCGTTTCACTTATAATAACATTTGCCCGGGTTTGTCTTGCATCATAGTTAAAATGCAGCAACGGAAAAGATTGAACTCTAAGCAGTTCAAGAAATTACAAGACTTTGACGTGGAAGTCTTGGTGGACTCACGATTTGGTGCATTAATCACGCATCCTCTGTCCAGCAAATTGCAAACTGACAAAACAAAGAGCTTTACCACATCTTATTAATCATGACCAGAAAACCTGTAGACACGATCAACAAGACACCACGTTTGGTCCATTCAAAGCAGTCAGCAAAAAAAAGCAAGCCCTCTACCTCATTATCAGAATTAAAATGGGTTAACCTCTGATGAAGACAATTGACCATACATTCCATAATCCTCAAAAGCATCCCTTTCTATTGATGGCACAGTGAGTGACTATGGATATTGTTTGAGTACAACACTAATCGAGTATCACAAAAGCCATAATGTCTGAGCGACGCAAATCATTTTTTCCTAATGGAACCTATGAAACAGTGATGAAGTACATCCCACATCAATTTAGTAACTATTTAGTTAGGTCTCATTTATATATTGCATCGAATTAACTGAAAAAGGCAGTGTAATGAGACAAGATTGGTAGAGGGTCGTTACCATAAACCCAAGGATCATCAAATATGCTGTGCACAAACAATATGACAGAGAAACAATTGTATATGTTCATGACTGCGCCGTATTTCAGCAATTACTTGAAGATTGGTATGAAGCTAAAAAGTTTCATCACGCAATAACCTGTCCAATTCAAACAGAATTTTTTCTGGAACCCTATATTTCTACAATAGAGCGACACAGAAAGCTGTACATTTGAGAAAAGAACTTTTACAAAACGGGAAGAACAAATTCACTGTTTAAAAAGCTATGGAAGAATGTGCGCTAAGAACACAATGGCCCTTTGGGTGTTTGATACGAAAAGTAATCCTCAATCTATCCAAAGTCAGTCATCCTTATTTAACGATACTCCATAATTTCATCACCGAAGGCATTACAGGAGTAAGATATGATGGACACTTAAGGTTTTACTGAATAAGCCAATATCATATTGGACAGGCTATTGAATAATGCGAAATTGGAGATAGTGAAGAAGAGACAATTATGTTTTATGTGTACGCTTCGGCACATGAATGTCTACCTTTGATTCATTTAGATTAGATACAGTTTTCATCTCGCAAGTATGTGAGACAAACAGGACAGTGGTTGGGAGGAACATAATCGAGCGATAGAAGAGATGACATTGGCGAGAACTCATGCGTACTCCATACCGCTGCTCAATAATGAGTCATTCAGTTGCAATGGAAATTTTATAAAGTAACCTGTCACAATGTCGTCCTGGTGGTCAGGGTATGCCGTTGAGACGAAAATTTGCAAACAAGACGCAGAGAGGTTTCACAAGGATTAAAGCTGCCAATGTCCCGTGCAGTTACGGACTTTACCGGTGTCTCGAAATCACCAACAGGAATTATGACACCATAACCTCCTTACCACACACCCTTTCAGTGAGTTTGAGAAATGGCCTGATAGCAGAGGCACTGACACTTGCTAAAGGCAAACGTGACCATGAAAGCAACTCTCTTCTTTATACTGGATGTTTCCTGAGCTAGGAATCCTCGCTCGTCCAATCAGAACTCTCATACACAGTTACAAATGCCTTCATTGACTTCAGCAAGGGTCGAAAACCCTGAAAACCTCCAAAAGCAACGAATTTAAATTTTTTTGGCATTCAAGCACTACTTATGAAATTTTATATACAGTAGTATCTATGACTTGACCCGAATCATGACCTTTCAAACAAGACGTTGAACGAAGTCCATCCGATTCCTACAAGCAGAGAACCATGCATTTAAAGTTTAGGCCTACTACGATGGCCTGATCTCCAGGCACTCTGACACCTTAGGTGAGTGCGGCAATCGAAAAATCTGACACGGTGTCCTACGGAAACCCGGTTTTTAAAGTCATCTGATGAGAGAGAGAGAGAGGCGAATGACCCTTTCTCTTCTCACCCAATGCACCTGATGATATAGTGTCCCATCACATCTTTATCCACCGATCAGTGGTACCTGTAGACAAAAGACATCCACTTCTGCGCGACAACACACAAAACATGCATCATCCTGGACAAAATTCTTTCTCTGCTTGTAGTCTTACACATACCCGGCTCCATAGAAATCGACAACAATAAAACCTCTAGAACGGAGGTTAAGCTTCATGCAGTACACAATAGTGGCACATAAATCGCACGCATTTTCACTTAGATGCACCTGCCAACGTCTGCATCATTGGGTTAGAATCAGTCACATGAGTAAATCAAAGCTTTTCATTGGTTATTCATGCCCCAAATTAGTTCCCCGGATGTGCCACGACCTTGAGTCAATTTCCATTTCTAGCGAACTTCAGTTAAACAATCTATTTCTATGCCCGGCTCATACCTCTTCTCACGCTAAGATCAGGTCCAAGGTCAATTTGAGGTCACTCCTCTTGCCCGTGCTTGTAGTCCCATCACATCTTAGTCACAGACCAGTGAACGGTGGACAAAAGACATCCACTTCTACACAATATGACACAAAAACTTGCTCCATCCTGGCCAAAATCCCTTCTCTGCATGCAGTCTCACCCTCTAGCTCCCGGAGAGGCCAGGTCAAGGTTACTCCTGCCTCTGCTTGAGTCCAACACACAGTAATACTACTCACGCCTTCACATTTTCCCTTTTTTTAGCACTACTTATTAAAACCAGCAGTAGTCACATCACGTATTTCATGACGCAGGACGGTAACCTAAGGTCACGCGATGTCACGGCGATGGACACATCGTTGCTCATTTTGCACTTGCGTCTGCCACGGACTCACTACAAAATGATTTCCAGGAAAGCATCTCGTACGTAAATCGGGATGTTACTGCACTCTAATCTTATCAATAGAATCACTTGACCAGTCCATGTTGAAATGAATTATGCAAGTACCACTTAATCAGGGAAGTCCTTTATCATTTTTAACAAAAGAATATGAAATGAGTGTAAGACGGTGTCAAGTGCAATCTATGAAGCAATTTTTAGCAACTTAAATGATAATTTGAATCTTTCGAATAAGAAAGACAATTATGGAAGTATTAAAAATAATTCTGATATAAATCAATCCAGTATCAGTTTAAATGATCCTTCAACTGAATTACAATCTTTCATGTTTATCATGACTGATGAAGATAACTATGATTCAAGATATTTTACGCGTCTGAGACCACCCAAATCGGGGTGACATTTGTATATGGCACCCTCGATTTTGGGGGTCGCATGCGCGTAAAATACATACTACTTGACGTAATACATGTACTTAGGCTACTAATTACAATAATTGCAGCAATAAATCGCCCCACTAATACCACACTTCTCATGGGCCCAATAGGAATTTTGGCATCCCCCAGAATTCTCTTCCACCATAGGATGAGACCCCTTTTCATTCTGCTTTTGTTCGTATAGAATTGATGATGTTCAATATAATGTTCAATGACACCCATATTCCCATAATACTGCCAGAACGTCATTCGATTTCGGAATATTTCCTCTAAATGCTTAGTATGACTTCATTAAATTTCCTCTTTAACTCATTTGATAGTTTTGGTACGTCAAGAAAATGCAACTAGTTAAATCGGTGCTGTCGATCCAATTCATTTCATTTTATATGAGAAAACATTTTCAGATATAAATCCCACATTCGTGCTGCTCCGTTAGAGGAGAACATGTTTGTATATAAAGTCAACAACTTTACAGAAAAGGAAATATAAGTGCTGTAAAACGTCTTCCCATAAGAGCGAATATGAAATATAGAGCAGAGCTGATAAGCAAAGTTTAAATGAACTACAGATTAATACGAGTAATGCATTATTCATGCACAACCAGTGGCGTAGCAGACCACCTCAGATGAGGTAATCTGAGTCCAATGAAAGAACCGGGAAAAGAACGTGGGCCTACATGTAAATTCCAAGTCAATTTTTAGTCCTTTAGGCGCATTGCTCAAAATATATTTATTATTATTATAATTTAAAGAGCAAAATCAATTTTCATAACAACTCCATTTCCACTTATAGTCATTACCAAAAACAATACAGGTAAATCATAACACTATAACCTGATGTATTTACTTACGATATAACAACTTTACTTGACGATCTTTCATTGAAGCAAACTTGTCGATAATTGTGTCAACGAACGAACACTCTCCTGATAAGTGTTTGAGAAGAGAAGTTTCGATGCTTAAAAATACCAGTTGTTTCATGCGTTCTTGAGTCATGGTGGAACGCAGGTAGGTCTTGATTCGCCGAAGCACACTGAAGGTTCTTTCACATGTCACCGATGTTAGAGCAATTGTTTGTGAAGCCATTAATGCTTTAGAGACAAGAGGTAGAGCGTCACACAAATCCAAGGAATGCATTTGTTTAAGAAGGGTAGAAGGATCATTTGCTTCTCCAAGTGCCACTCGCAAATCTGAATCAGTGAATAGAATGTGTAATTCGTTGCGCAACTTCTCTTCTTCTTCTTGAACTAAATCTGGGACGGGTGATGTTTCTTCAGTTCATTCACAAGTCGTACAACTTCAAATGCATCAGCTTTCAGTACATCAAATCTCGATGGCTGAAATAGTTTTATCCACTGAAGACTTTCGATGTTTTCAAATCGTTGGTCTAACTGAAAAATTAGTGTATCGATGATTTCGTACATTAATCGCTTAAGTTTATCCTTCTCAAATTGGGATGACGAAGATGATGGCTTAGGCCTACTTGGAGTGTAACCGCTGTCAAGGAGATGTTGCTCGTTGATTTGTGGGACTCTCTTTTCATGATTAAAAAAGTAAGGCTCATATTGCTTCGCTTCCTCGACGAACGTTTGAAAGGAAACTTCAGAGCGTAGTTCACACAAGTTTGCACGATAGTCTGCTACCTTCGAAGATATTTCAGCTGGATCAATCATCACACCTTGAAGTTTCTTTGTCATCATGTCGGATAATGCGAAAACTTTACGAAAAAAGAATAAGAGAAACACATTCTCACAATTTCCAAATTGATATCGCAATCCTTTCGCTTCAGCGCGGGTGTAGCAATCAATTGAGCAAGCAGAGGACTCCGAAGAAATATTTTCTAAAACATTGAAAATTTCACAATACTTAGAAGAAATAGCACAGACAGATTTTCCTCTCGTCAACCAACGCGTAGTTGACGCAAGAGGCAATGGACTGGATAACATAGAAGCACGTTTTGGTGAAGCGCGAAAAAATGTTGTCATATTTTGCAAAAATCCGAAAAATATTGATACCAACGGAATATTCTTACTGACACTTTGTGCTACTAATGCCCATTTGTGTGCATAACAATGAACGAAGTTTCCTGAGGGCCAAATCTCCTTGATCTTAGTTTGCACTGAATTGTGCTTACCCATCATGTTACTTGCACCGTCGTATGACTGGCCGATCACTGAAGTATTTTTGGTTACACCAACGGACTCAAGACTTTCACATATTACACAGGCAAGATTGTTAGCTGATCTGTCTGTTGACACATTGACAAGGTCAATCAGATGTTCGAAGACCGATCCATTGTGAACAAGTCGGACACTGACAGCCATTTGACTTGTATTTGAAATGTCCGTTGTATCGTCAGCAATTATAGATATAAAAGGAGCACCTTTGATTCGATTCTCGATTTCACCGCGAACCTGATCATACAAACACTTAATCAAGTCGTTTTGAATATCAGGTGATAATCCTGAAAATGGGAGACTGTGATCAGGAGAGACACAATTTTTAATCAGCGGATCAGAACTAAATTCACTGAGGAGCTTAATCAATTCAATGAAATTTCCACGATTTGGACTGTCAGTCTCTGAATGACCTCTAAAAGAAAGGCCTTGTCAAACAAGGAAAAGAGCGGCTTTAATATGATGTCGCATCATTTCTCTGTTCTTCCTCACTTCCTCGTTGTGCATATTTCTCAAAGTTTTGAACTCCTCATTTAACATTTCATCGATCCTTACTTTGCCAATAAGTTTAAGAGAGGTGATCGCGGCCAGATGCGTAGGAGATTTTATATGTCTCTTCACATGATTAGAGAAATTCGCCAAGTCGAGTAATCCTCTCGTCGATGAAAACACTGTCGTTTTTGGTTTAAAGATAAGGCACGGAAAGCAGAAAAGTGTCTTTCTAATGGGGCAACCAGTCAGCCATTCGTATTTTTGATATTGCACACTAAGATTGCACTTTCTCCTTCCTTCAAAGGTGAAAATCGGCTTATCTCTTCCTTTAGTTTTTAGTTCTATTTTCTTTGCGTAGGATAAAGGAGAATTTTGTAAATTTATCAATTCCTCGACAGTTGCCATGAGTATTCTCCGTTATAAGTAGCGATGTAATTGAGTAATTGCGAAGACCGGAGAGGGTGGTTACACTCTGCTAGCAGATATTGATTCTAGAATATCAGACAGCAGACACATGGCAGGAGGGCGACGCAGAGAGGAGACGTATCATTACAATGTTTGCTGCATCCAGACCAATCAGAGGCGCGCTATTGATAACTCTACTGCTGTACAGGTGTGATTCTGTCGCGAGATAGAATACTCGTATCTCTCCGCCTGTGTTAAAGAAGTTTTGTGAATTGGAAAACGGAAACATCGAACAAGATTATATGACCTTCATGTTAATCAAAATCCTATCATCACATATTTGTAATTTCATTTTCGTTTGTAAATTCCGGTGTATTCTCAGATTATTAGAATACTATAGGCGCTACGCCCCTGTGCACAACACTCAGTGTTGCATAGCACCAGAACACTGCCATGAGACAGAGCCATTACTATCTACCTGATTAATGTAAAATCAATAATTCTCAAAGTAATAAGCTTACATTCTATGTCATGTTAAAAATGTTCAGTAAATATACGTTAAGTTATTTTAAAAAGGGCAACTTGAATCCTTGGGTGTAGGTACTAGTGATTAGGTATTCTTCTCAAGAGCAAGCATGAACATTAATTAATCAATAATTTCATTGGCATTTGTAACCTTATCCGCAGATCTCAATGGGCATACATAGAAAAGTCTGTATACATTTCGATGTGCATAATTGCTAATATAAGTGAAAATCTGAATTTAGTACTACTACAATCTTGAATAATATCATTGACTGAAATGTCTTCATGCACCTCTATGACACGCGTGAATGTTTTATTGTGTTGTATGGTGTCACATGAACTTGACATGCAATTGTGACCTTTTTTTACTAATTCCTCTTCATAGCACACATTCTGACAAGTAAATCGGGTTATTTTCATGAAATGTATTCTATAAATCACGTGGTTACAATCTGCAACGAAGAAAAGGTTATTTAAATACTACGCATAAACAATTAAACAATAGGTATTGTTAGTTAAATATCTTTAAGAAATAAGAGCTACCATTATAACCTAATGTTCGGTTAAGCAATGGATTGCTACTAAAAATTTTTATAGATTCAACAATGCTAATCTCAAAGTCCGAGTTTCCACGGTAAATGATTTTAAAGCAATCATTATAGTTACGAAAACAATGGTTACATTGTTCTATGTGTTGTGCAATGGCACTATTGCCACTTAAGTGTTCAAGTTTACGTTGATGCAGACGTCTTTTGGTTTTGCCAATATATTGGCAATCAGGATCAACCTGACATTGAAAGCAATAGACAAGACGCGATTGCATGTCTGGACCTAACTTACTTTTAAGGGAGAAATATCTTCCAGTTTTGAACGAGGTCATAACAACCTTGCATTCCAAGTTAAGTTTACGAAATATTTTTACTAACTTATTACTAAATTTCTGTGATGCATAACCCACGAAGGGATTTTGATTATTTTATTGAAGTCATTATCAATTGTAACGCGTGAAGAATTGTTTAATTTACGACCTATAAATTTGTTAATTGTTGATTGAATTAATTGCAATGGATAGCCATTTCTACTTAAGATATTGGTAATTTTATTACATTCATTATGGAATAGATTCCAATTGGTGGATACATTGTAAGCACGATGAAGCATGCCTAATACTAGTGTGTTTTTCCAATTGCGAGGACATAAAGCATTGAAATTCAGTAAAAGACCTGTAAAGGTAGGTTTACGATAAATCTCAGTAAGTATATTGTCCTCATCAATTTTCAGAAGGACATCTAGAAACGGTAATTCTTTATTGCCCACTTCTGATGTAAAGTGCAAGTTACTGTGTTGAATGTTTAGAAAATTATGGAATACATCTATGTGTTGTTCATTGTTAAATACAGCTATGATATCATCCACATAACGACGATACACAACAGGAGAGAAAGGTAAGTCCTGCCATTTATGTCCTAGATTAGCTAAGAAGACGTTAGCAAGGGTTGGACCCAACGGCTACCCATACTTACACCATCCACCTGTTGGTATACAGTATCATTCATAAGAAAGCAACCAGACGTGGCAAATTTTAATAAGTCTTTAAATACTTTTTCTTCGTACTTCGGTTTATTGGCATTACTAGGTGAGTACACTAATTTAGTTGCAATGTTGATTGCTTCAGTTACGGGTACGTTGGTAAATAAGTTTTCGACGTCAAAGCTCACAAGGGTGCTATGACGGTTTATTTTATGTTTAACATCATCTAATACACTAATGAAATCATTAGTTGATTTCAACATAAGGTCATCATTGATATGTGGTTTAATTAAATTGTCTAAGTATTTAGTTAATTTATAATTAGCAGCACCAATAGTACTAACTATCGGTCGAACAGGGTAATTGTTCTTATGTACTTTTACGGTACCATAGATACGTGCAATGTTACTACCAGAAGGCAGTATGTCCTTATAAACGCTGTCATCAACTTTATTTTTTACATATTTATTGAGATAGCGAGATAATTTATTTTCCTCGATACAAACGGGATGTTTTTTAATATCATTAGGTACAGGAATTATTTTAAATTTAGAAGAATCACTCAATATCGCATTAAGTTTATGATTATAGTCATCAGTATCTACAAGCACGATACCTTGACCTTTATCAAAAGAACAAATCTTTAAGTTACGAATCTTAGATAGTCTATTTAAAGTCATGTGTAACATACGGTTACGTTTACTTTTCAAAGTGTCATTGCAGTTATCTTCGAATTCCTTCAGTGAGTGTATTATATCTAATTTTATTTCTTTGGTCCAGTTAGGATCATTGCGTGGTACGCCACAAATTGATTTTTCTAGTTCATATTTCATTTTATCTAAATCAAGGTGTCTAGGAGCAATAGCATACCGTAATGCTTCACGTTCAAACAGAGAGAGTGAATGGCTACTAAGGTTAATGATGCAATCCGGGGTTGCAGTCCTTTGTTCAAGCCAAAGTTTACTTAATTTACTACGATGAGATTCTTTTACTTGTAGGAGAGAGTTATTGACATGTTTGTAAATAGCCAATTTTAACGTGAGAATACGAAACCACGATAATTGACTCGAAATGTGACTGGTAAGCTTTTGGAGTTTAAATTTATTGTGTTTCAATTTTTTATTTGAGAATTTTATATGCGATAGTAGTAAGAAAACGGCGAACACCAGATAGCGCAAGATGGCCGCCGTCGTGTCTGAGTCCCCCCCCCCCTCTGGTCCGCCAGTGTGTGAGTCTCGGGTGTCTGTGTCCGACCGCCTGGTGGACTTGGGCGACCGTCTAGGTTGACCTGGGCGACCGTCTAGGTTGTCTTGGTTAAACTGTGGGATGTTTTGGTGTGTAGTGTCCAAACGAAGCCTCGGATGTGAAAACGGAGGTCAGATTCGGATTCAGCGTGAAATTCTGCATCTGTATGGTGAATTTGAAAGCAATCGGAGATAAAAATTTTTCGCTGACGTCCCCCCCCCTTTGATCTAACTTTGGTTCTAGTGGACGGATTTTGTTCGTTCGAGTTGCATTGGAAAGAGGATGAAACACTGCTCGACCGCATTTTTCGTTGCGAGTCAATCGGAGCAGCCGTTCAAAAGTTAGAGCGGTTACAAGATTTTAGGTCGGAGCTCACCTGAAAAAATCCTAAGTGTCAGAGTGACTTTGTATGGGAAAAATTAAAAATTTTCCAAAGTGTGGAATTTCGACCTGGGACCTTTACCAAAGTTTGTTTCATCAAATTTCGCTGACCCCCCCCCTTTGATCTAACTTTGGTTCTAGTGGACGGATTTTGTTCGTTCGACTTGCATTGGAAAGAGGATGAAACACTACTCGACCGCATTTTTCGTTGCGAGTCAATCGGAGCAGCCGTTCAAAAGTTAGAGCGGTTACAAGATTTTAGGTCGGAGCTCACCTGAAAAAATCCTAAGTGTCAGAGTGACTTTGTATGGGAAAAATTAAAAATTTTCCAAAGTGTGGAATTTCGACCTGGGACCTTTACCAAAGTTTGTTTCATCAAATTTCGCTGACCCCCCCCCTTTGATCTAACTTTGGTTCTAGTGGACGGATTTTGTTCGTTCGAGTTGCATTGGAAAGAGGATGAAACACTACTCGACCGCATTTTTCGTTGCGAGTCAATCGGAGCAGCCGTTCAAAAGTTAGAGCGGTTACAAGATTTTAGGTCGGAGCTCACCTGAAAAAATCCTAAGTGTCAGAGTGAGCTCCGACCTAAAATCTTGTAACCGCTCTAACTTTTGAACGGCTGCTCCGATTGACTCGCAACGAAAAATGCGGTCGAGTAGTGTTTCATCCTCTTTCCAATGCAACTCGAACGAACAAAATCCGTCCACTAGAACCAAAGTTAGATCAAAGGGGGGGGTCAGCGAAATTTGATGAAACAAACTTTGGTAAAGGTCCCAGGTCGAAATTCCACACTTTGGAAAATTTTTAATTTTTCCCATACAAAGTCACTCTGACACTTAGGATTTTTTCAGGTGAGCTCCGACCTAAAATCTTGTAACCGCTCTAACTTTTGAACGGCTGCTCCGATTGACTCGCAACGAAAAATGCGGTCGAGCAGTGTTTCATCCTCTTTCCAATGCAACTCGAACGAACAAAATCCGTCCACTAGAACCAAAGTTAGATCAAAGGGGGGGGGGTCAGCGAAATTTGATGAAACAAACTTTGGTAAAGGTCCCAGGTCGAAATTCCACACTTTGGAAAATTTTTAATTTTTCCCATACAAAGTCACTCTGACACTTAGGATTTTTTCAGGTGAGCTCCGACCTAAAATCTTAAATGGCGTCTCACATGTAAACGAAGACAGATAGGAACAAGCCGTTTGTTTCAGTGAATTTGTCTCACTCTTAGCTTTCAAATGACACCTCACTCGACAAAATCCGTCCACTAGAAGCCAAGATCGAAGCAAGCTGTCCAGAGGGGGGGGGACGTCAGCGAAATTTGATGAAAAATGTTTTGGTAAAGGTCCCAGGTCAAAATTCGGAAGTTTTAAATTTTTCAAAATTTTCACCACACTGGAGCTCCCACACTTAGGAATTTTTTCACTTGTGGCATGTTACATGGTCATGTGCTGACGCACCAACTTCCCGTGGTCATATGAGAATGGTTGAGGTGTCATATTATAGAGAATGATGAGACAAATCGTTTGCAACAAACCGCATGTCGCTACGATGAATACTTTCGGAGATAGAGCCATTTTAAGTTTTCTTCCGAGCATATATAAACCCCCGACAACGCAAGTCTGATCACTTCATCGAAAGACGAGGTAAGCGACGGTCGTCGCTCTGAGCTCCCGATATCGGGTGTTTCAAAGGACTCTATCTTTTGAAGTAGGCAAGCTATCTTCTTACTTCAAAGTTTGTGTGATAGAGTTTGATAGTGTCTTTACTACTGATAAAATTTTTTAAAAGTAGTATGAGTAGTAAAATGCGGAATTTTTTAAAAATTCTTAATTTTCAGTTTTTTTCAAAGTTTTAACATATAGACTAAGGTTTTCAAGTATCCTGAGTTCAAATCTGCTATCAGATTTGAAATGTAACTAAGTCTAAGGCAGCTTTGAGGGGTAGGATCCCAGCTACTGATCACTACCTTTGACTCGGCGTTCCTGTTACCACTTCGGGGCAGTGACAATGATGTCTTCAGCTGTAAAGAGCGGGTATCGGGGAAGATCTCTCACTTCCCTAGTGATCAGTACAAGGCCTTCGGGCTGTCGACGGGATCTAGTGCCACTCACTACACTTAAATCTATCATTCCTCACTAAGTGTAAAATCATTCTTTTCCGTTCGCTATCAAACGTTTACGGAATTATAATCATTGTTTTCCCCTTTTCACTTCAGAAAATGGTTAACTACAACAATGCAAAGACGGCTTTTAAGCTTTGCGTCTGTTCAAAGATTTTTCGTAGCGATGCCTTTAAGAAGCATTCTTGTGCACATAAGCGAATGGTAGGGGGCATTCGATACTTTTGTAGCAGCCATAATGCATCTCGCCTTGTTGAGACGCTACCGGAGTGGCATGCAAAGCACAGCAGCTGCAGTCAACCAGAGCTGACTGAGGAGGCGAAGCAAAGTCTCTTCAGCTCAGAGTTGAAAGCTCTGGAGACTCAGTGTGCTATCGAGGCTATCACGTCAGCAAAGCCTCCCTCATCTTTTGCACCAGCAAAGGCTCTCTCGCCCACCCCGATTCTAGAGACTCAGTCTGCTGTCGAGTCTATCACATCAGCAGAGGCTCCATCTTCTAGCGTGCTAGCAAAGGCTCTCTCACCCACTCCGATTGAGTCTTCTCCGAAGTCGAGTAAATCCTCCTCCTCCTCCTCTAGCGATGAGTCGGCTACAAGTAGCAGCGACAGTGAGGAAGAGGAGGAGGATAAAGGCTCGACGAAGGTTGAGCTAGTCGAGAGTGTCTACCTCGATAGCGAGGTAGAGGCGGTGAGGGACGTTGACCTCGATAGCGAGGTGCAGCCGGCTAAGTTATCAAGCAGTGGTGGGATTGCGGCTCAATGTCGCAACTTCATTATGCGCCCACCACTGGTTGATAACTATGACAAGCTGAAGAATGAGTTGGAGGTGTGGAAGAGGGACTGCTTCTTCTATAAAGCGAGTTCCGAGAACCTCTCGCGAGTCACTCAGGAGCTCAAGAAGACTCAAGCTAGTCTTTTTGAGAAAGAAGGAGAGCTCGATCGCGAGAGGTTCTCGCACCTCGCTAGTAAGGCTAAAGAAGAGCAGCTCCTCATCGAGAGAGAGAGTCAGGAGAAGGAGTTAAGAAAGATGAGGGAGGAGGTGGAAGGGCTGCGAAAGCAGTTGGGGAAGGTGGTGGCGACTAATCAGGAGCTGCACCAGCAAGTGATGAGTAGCAGTACTCGACGATCAAGTCGCCTCCACATTCCCCTTGACAAGAAAGGACGTGTGCCCGCAAGACCACTCCTCTGTGAACGTGGCAGAGACGAGATGTGCTATAGCAGGGCTAAAAAAGGTATCGAATGCCTTCACTTTACATTCGATCACAAGGAGGCGATCACAGGATTCCTGTTCGAGCCACGTCCTGAGAAGATCTGTAAGTTTAAAACAAGTAACTTAGAGTTCAAGATAATAACTAACAACTTCTTTCTTTACAGATATCAAAGAGAAGCGCCCACCTGCTTCCGTCAACGAGCCGGAGGCGAAGCGGCAAGCTTGAGACCCATAGTCCTTGAATTATCCCGAGAATGAACCATCGGCTCTCTTAAGGGCCACCTAGGGGCAAGACATGATAGAACCTCCACGCGGTTTGCCCTGGGCAGTCTTCGGACTGGCGAATACTATCATTAAGTTGAATCTGCTATCAGTCAACTTGAACGTTGCGTCACATTAGAGGGGTATATAAACCACTACCTCTCATTTCATTTCATTTCAATCATGGAGACACCTAACGCTGCAGTCAACTCTCCTCGCGGACCGCAGTTAAGGCCGCGAAATTTATTTAATGAATTTGTTAGAATAGAGGAGCAAGACAGAGTTTTTAATAATCTTGCTCGGATTGGCAATCCGATGACAGCAACTGCTGTCAATCCAACGGAATGGCGCTACATTCCACTTTTTAGCCATGTACCAGTTAGTGTGGAAGTCGACAGTGCTACCAAAGAGAGAGTCTTTGACTCTCTTAGCAGAATTGGTAGGCTGTAAGATGACGTTACTCCCGAGAATGAACCATCGGCTCTCTTAAGGGCCACCATGGGGCAAGACATGATAGAACCTCCTCGCGGTTTGCCCTGGGCAGTCTTCGGACTGGCGAATACTATCATTAAGTTGAATCTGCTATCAGTCAACTTGAACGTTGCAAATGAAGTTCGGTGTAATACTTCCTTTCGACGGGCGTTCCTGTAAAGGGCGGCGGTGAAACCCGTAGCTATGTATACCGCAAGGGACATTCGGCAATGGTCAATCTTGTTAAACCTCTCTGCGTCATGTTTGCAAGTGATTGCCTCTGTCTCAACGTAGTATGCATTCGCGCCAGGGCGACATTTAGCCAACTGTCGAAGGTTGCCTAAAACTTTCCATTGCATACGTTATGAGAGCCATGAGTTCTATCTGTCTCTATCAATGAGACGAATTGATGAATGGAATGAAAGGGAGGACACTCACGCGTCACACGCAACATAACACACTTCTCTCTTCCATAGTCTAACAAGCTCTTTACACATGGATCGCAGTCGATTGCTATCCCTGAAGCATTCTGATTCGCTGTTGAGCAATTCATTGTTGAAAAGCCTATATAAGCCAGAAGATTGTAGCGCTTCTCATTCAATTTGAAGTCACGATGGAAGCCACATCTGCCGACAACATTCCCGTCTTCATCGATGAAGACAACGCCATTCCCGAGTTCGTCATCCTCGACGAGTGGGATGAGGATGAGAAGAAGGGGAAGATCAAGAGGATCATTTGGACGGATGAGGTGTGGACTCCGAATACCACTCGCATCCGAAAGGTGCCAGATGCACCAGCACGGCTTAGGCGGTATAGGGTTTATGACAACCTAACCGTCATACCCCTTGACTATTCAAGCCAATAGTCAACCTAATCCCGAGAATGAACCATCGGCTCTCTTAAGGGCCACCATGGGGCAAGATATGATAGAACCTCCTCGCGGTTTGCCCTGGGCAGTCTTCGGACTGGCGAATACTATCATTAAGTTGAATCTGCTATCAGTCAACTTGAACGTTGCAAATGAAGTTCGGTGTAATACTTCCTTTCGACGGGCGTCCCTGTAAAGGGCGGCGGTGAAACCCGTAGCTATGTATACCGCAAGGGACATTCGGCAATGGTCAATCTTGTTAAACCTCTCTGCGTCATGTTTGCAAGTGATTGCCTCTGTCTCAACGTAGTATGCATTCGCGCCAGGGCGACATTTAGCCAACTGTCGAAGGTTGCCTAAAACTTTCATTGCATACGTTATGAGAGCCATGAGTTCTATCTGTCTCTATCAATGAGACGAATTGATGAATGGAATGAAAGGGAGGACACTCACGCGTCACACGCAACATAACACACTTCTCTCTTCCATAGTCTAACAAGCTCTTTACACATGGATCGCAGTCGATTGCTATCCCAGAATCATGTAAGCTATCTTAATTTTATTTAACACTATTTCATCTACCATTATCACCCATATGAAATGTTATAAGATTTGCAAGTTAGACTAAGCGTGCTACTATTTCCAAATGAAAAAGTATACATGGTTAAATTATTCACTAAAGCCCCATTCAAGTAAGTCAGTATGAAAGCAAAGATAATACGAAATGAACATTTATTATGGCATGTATTTTAAAAGGTCTTCATCGTCAATATCGTCCCAGAGTCTGACTTCACATAGATCACAAAAACAGTTGAGCTGCTTTAAACGTTCTTCTGCAGCGTCCCTCACTTTCTCAATGTACGCCCACTCCGCCACGGTTCGCGGTTGGGAGTTAGGGGTGTACCACTCCCATATTTGATGCAACTGCGACTTGCTGGTCATCTCCATCACCCCTTCGACATCATATTGTAAATATTTCCACCGTATGCCTGTTAGGTCGGGCAACTCCTCTTCATCGTCCTCCGATAACTTTCGTATATTGTCGAGATTGTATGTCTTCTCCACCTTCGCCTTTCTTGGTGCATTTGGTGTAACGAGCACCTTTGCTGATGTGCATGGAGAGGAGAACTCCAATGCGGTATTTGGTGTTGTTGGAGGACTTGTCATGTTGTCTTTGAAATGCTGACTTTGAATAATGATAACTTTAACATTTTTCTAATTCTTAAGTATCAACAAGCAACCAATCAGAATGAACAGCCAATGAATGATGAGCATGAAAGTATATAAGCAAAGTGACATTCATGTCATTTCATTTAATCTGTGAATCATACAAGTGACGAACGCACGATCTCTCTCTTTGATTATTATTCTGTCTGATCATATTTCATTAAAATGGTAAGTTAAAGATTTCCTCTCTCATCTCCCTCAAACGTGTGACTAATAGCATCTTCCTCAATTTCAGGCATCAACTTCATCACCAACGCCCTCTCTTCTCGAGGAAAGTTTAGAGTTATTGAGTCAAGGTAGGTTGTAACACTACACTGAGGCTTGAACAGAGATGATAGAATGATTTCTCTTTCAGGTGATGCGAGTTCCAGCTCAGAACTGTCGCGATATGGCAACGAGTGGGAATGTGCTGACTGTGGGCACATCTTCACGAGGAAATGGGATCTCACCCGACACATCAAGCGAGGTGTTTGTCGACCTAAGCCGGCATCAATCTCCGAAGGTAGGGATGATTCTGTTAACGATGTCTCCTTTTCTTGCGATTTATGCATTCAGTCTTTCGAGACACGTTTTGAACTATCTTCGCACAGACTTCAACATACACACACGAACGATACCTACACCAACGGTACCTCCTCTATCCGACTCACTGAGGTGTCCATAAATAATTTAGTGAGGAACTACCAGATGGACTCCTCAGAAACCATTGCTAACTTTGAGGAATGGTTTCATCAAAATTCATCATTGATAGAAGCGCTCTTCAACAATTTAGACAATTTTAGGATGAAGGCGCTCATCTATCTTAAAATAAAATATGTAAAAATCGACCACCATACTGGACAAATAATAGAGAGGTTAGAGTTTCACATACCCTCCTCTCCTGCAACCGAGGTTGTAGACTATGAGTCTTGGATAAATTTTCACATCCAAGGATTAAAATTAAATATTGATAAATTTAACGAGCGCGATAGCGGTCTCATTTTTGACGGCATTGAGTCCGCCTTATTTAAAATCAGTTTATTAGGAAATCATAGTGGTCGAGGCTCCTTTAAACTTCCAAAAAATTTAAAAAACAAAACAGCAGTCATCAATGTCGATTGCGAATCGCAATGTTTTAAATATGCTGTCCTCTCCATTCTCCACTATAATGACATCAATGCGAATCGAAATCGTACATATAGCTATAGGCAGTGGGAGAATGAATTAAACTTCGATGACTGTAATAGTGACGATATGAAAATTAAAGATATAGAAAAATTTGAAAAATTGAACAACATTAAAATAGTTCTCCATGTTTGGGAAAAGGGATTGAAGGGTGTGCGCTACAACTCGCGTTCGAGTTGTTATGACCATGTTGTCAACCTTTTATTAGTAAGACAGGATGATAGTGAGGAATGGCACTACTGCGGCATTCCCAAAATCTCTCGCTTATACCACCACTTAAGAAATTCTACCTCATCAGAGATTTATTACTGTGACAGATGCATTCGGAACTTTAGGAGTAAAAACAAATTTGAAACTCATTATGAGTGGTGTAAGCGAGGTAAACTGCAAATGGAACGCATGCCCAAAGATAAGGAGTTTTCATATAGAGAGAATGGCGATGAACTAAGTCCTCTTCGTGTCATCAATGCTGACATCGAATGTTATATCGATGATAACATCCATCGACCAGCAGCCATTTCCTGCTATGAAGTATGGCATGACCATTTCCAAAATAGAAAAAATAAAATGCACGTCTGGCAAGGTGAGGATTGTATTTACCAATTCCTACAATTCCTCGAACAGGCTGTAAAATTTCAACAAAAGTATGATGGTGAACTCTATCACAGATCATTGCATATGACAGCAGATGATCAAGCAAAATTTGATAGTTGCAACGTTTGCCCCAAATGTAGGAAAACATTTGACGATGATAAGATTAAGAAAGTGCGCGACCATGACCACATCACTGGTAAATTTAGAAACGCACTCTGTTCAAAATGTAATTTTTCGCTGAGGATGAAGCGGCGTACATTACCCGTCATTTTCCATAATTTCAAGGGCTACGACAGCCATATGATAATAAAAGGAGGTTTAGGTCAAATGAAAGAGTGGAAGCTTGATGTAATAGCACAAACGAGAGAGAAGTTTATGGCCATGACAGCAAAAGTGCCTGTCGATAAAACTAAAGAAAATAAGACGGTCTATTTTGATATAAAATTTTTAGATTCCTACCAATTTATGACTGCATCACTGGCCTCTCTCGTGCAAAATCTAAAGTCTCTTCCACTAACACAAAATCTTAAGAAACAATATCCAAATCTAACCGATGAAGTCATCACACGGAAAGGAGTCTTTCCATATGCATATTTTGATGCAATTAGTAAACTCGGCGAGACTTCTCTTCCGCCCATAGATAAATTTAAAAATGATTTGACCGGCGCAGAATGTAAGACCGAAGATTATGATCATGCACAAGATGCATGGATAAAATTTGACTGCCATACATTTGGTGAATATATGATTGCCTACCTTAAGTTAGATGTATTTTTGCTGGCTGATGTATTTCAGGAGTTTCGACGAGTGGCATTAGAAGAAGATAAGTTAGATCCCGTCCACTTTGTCAGTCTGCCAGCCATGTCATTTAAGTCTGCTTTTAAAATGACTGGTGAGACCATTCATCTCTTACAAGATCCAGAGATGTATAATTTATTTGAGCGAGGAATTCGCGGTGGTCTCACATTTGTAAATAGACATAGGTTAAAATCAAAAATAGTAGGCAATGACCAGACTCATCTGAAGTATTATGACCAAAATAATTTGTATGGTAGTTCATTATCCAAACCGCTACCTCACTCTGAGTTTAGCTGGTTAGATGATAGTGAAATTCAACATTTCTCCAACCCTTCCAACATACTAGCAATTCCAGATGAAGGTGATTGGGGATATTATTTTGAGATAGATCTAATCTATCCAAATAATATTAAACATAAAACCGTAGATTTTCCACTCGCACCCGAATCAGGTGAAGTGAGTAAAGATATGTTTTCCGACTTTATGAAACAATTTCATAAAGATTTAGAATCATGTGGACAACCCAAGTATAAGCCTTGCCGCAAACTTTTACTCACTCAATATGATAAGGAAAACTATCTAGTCCACTTTAGCATCTTAAAATTTTATTTAGAAATGGGCATGATTTTAAAAAGAGTTCACCGCATTATTAAATTTAGACAGAAAGCCTTCCTCAAACCATATATTGATAGCAACAGCCAGAAACGTGCACTAGCCCAAAATAATTTTGAAAAAGATTTTTATAAATATAAGAACAACAGTCTATTTGGTAAGACGATGGAGGATGTTAGAAAGCGCGTAAACTACAAACTAGTTAATGATGATCAAAAGTATCACAAATTGGTCTCATCACCTCTATTCATCGATAGAGACATTATCGATGAGGACCTTGTAGGTGTTAAAATGATAAAATCTGAAGTTGAGTTGTGCAAGCCCATCTATATTGGCCAAGCTGTACTAGATTACTCTAAGCTTGAAATGTACCAACTCTTTTATAAAATACTAAAACCATGTCCTCTCGTAAAAGAGGTTCGTTTGTTGGGTGGTGATACAGATAGTTTCTTCTTAGGTATTACCACTCAAAAAGATTTAAATTTCAATGAAGTAGGAAAATCTTTAGAAAGATATTTTGATACATCAAATTATCCTGCTAATCATCCACTCTACTCCATCAAAAATAAGGCAAAACTTGGCTGCTTTAAGGATGAGACAGCAGGGAAGGAGATAGCTGAAATGATTCTCCTCCGTCCAAAAATGTATTCTATGAAATTAAAGGATAGTGATGATAGCATTAAGCGCGCTAAAGGCATATCAAGATCATTGGTCTCTAACATGAAACATAAGAATTTCAGGAAAGCCTATAGAAATAAAAATATAACGTTTGTCAATATGACAATCTTAAAATCTAAGTCGCATGAGATCAAAACTCATACTTTTAGGAAACGGGCGCTTTCAGCATGGGAGGATAAGAGGTGCTGACTAGAACACAACATATCTCTTCCACATGGACATCCTGACACAAACATACCACCACCCAAAAGAATTAAACTCACACTACCACATTCAGGAGACGTCTTAGCATAATCATCCTTAACTTAGTATTTTGATGTTGATTTCTGTAGATAAACATTGTTGTTTTATGTATCGCATGAGATTGTTTTTTCCTTGTGAATATGTGTCCACATCTGTACATTCCCCATGTGATGACTTTTCCACTGAAAGACATTTTTCCTATCCCTGTATATTTCCACCCTTCACGAAGTAAAAAGACTTTTTGTATATAACAATGTTTATTGAAGTGCGCTCATGTATATATTTTCAGTGGATGTTGTATAAAGTCTATTCCTTCACATTCATGTACATATTTCAATAAATGTTGTATAAAGACTTCACTTTGTTTTCCGAAACACTAACGTTATGAGGGATTTAGTATCTTTCACATGGATGCACTCTTGTAAACCATTGGTAATTTTGATAGCAATAGAGGGTATAGTTTGTTTGACGACGGGATGATAGAAAATAGATTCAAACATCTTCTCGACTATTCCATATGAAGCGTCTTTATCATGAATGAAATCGCGTAAAATGTATTCTTTTTTCTCACCAACAGAAATAGGTAGAATCAAATCACTTTGAATGTAAAGGTGCTGTTCATGTTTATCAAGTGTCATTGGTGTTTCTATACCAATCGTATGCGCAGCAGCAAACACAGTTTGTAGCATTGAAAAACCAAAGAGTTTTTTCAAATTTTTACTCAATTGACATTGAATGTCATCACCCAGTCTCAGAACAACGCGTTGATTTTCAATTGAAAACGAAATGTGGTGTGTCTTTACATCATATTTACTTTTCATCACATGCTTCAACTTCTGTTGTATATAAGGATTTACTACATGAATGAAGCTTTCAACTGTATGATATAGACGCGGCATTATATTGATACCAAATCTAGATTCTTCATAACACTGGTAAATTTTCTTGATGCGATCGCCATAGATGTCCACCCACCATTCATCATTAACTGAATCAGCTTTAGTGTGATATTCATGAGAAGCATACACCACACCGCTTCCAATAATAGGTGTATAATGTCTTACAAAATGACGCAAGGTTGGAGAGAAATAAACTGTAAGTTTGTCATTATATTTCTGAATAACCAACTTATTTTTATCCGCCATAATTTTCTCTCCATACTTCTTACCCACAGTCTCATTCCATCGTTTTACTAACTCAATAAGTGATAAAGGTTGAACACCACGCTTTTTCAAAATGATGCGTTCTTCGCATTCTACAACATCTTCATCAAATATTTTAAATCTATAATGAAATTTGTTGATTCGATTTGAATAAACTTTTCTAACATTTGCAGTAGCAATTGACGTTAGATGTAGTCCATGACCAAAACCGAGATGCGAATAGAATTCACTATCCAACCTCAGCGTAAGACCTTTAGTAAAAGAATGAAAGCGGAGGAACTGTCTCCCACTCCAATGATAGATAGTAAACTCATAAGCTTTCTGATTTTTATTCTTCATGATGGAAGTATTACCACTGTTGAATGCCTTAATAATTTTCTCATTCCCAAATGGCTCATAAGAATCTGATTTTATCTGAATCCATTCATAGTTCCACTTTCCATCTGATGTTAAATTGTATGGGAACTGAAATGCATTATTCATCGTTATTCCATCATGGGTGCGAGGAGTCAATATCATTTCTTCCAAATCATTCACATTCTGAATATTGCTATCATAGCAAATACTAGAAACGCCAACCTCCCATTCACCTTCTAAATGCAGTGGGCGATTTAATTCTACTCGATAGTCTGATGGTTTATTTTTGGGAAATTTATTCATAGAAGCATTACTGGGCAAGTAGATTAGAAACGAGTCCTTATTTTCACTTTCCATATTATTCACATTGGAAAAATATATTAGCATACGTTTGCATTAACTCTTCATTCGGAAATGGAGTGTGATACTTGTCACAGCATCTTTATGAAAAGGAATCAACGCACCAGCATCGTCATAAATGGCAATATCAATTTGTGGGATGTAGTTTGATTTCAGCTTTGTATAATGCACTTTCTTGAAAGTATGCTCAGATAAAATACTGCAGCTCTTTGGCTGGTATGGTATCATTGCTAGCAATGGAGCTTCAACATCTCCCACACGTACATCTTCACCAATATTGGAATATATCTGAAAATAGTTAATACGACGCGATAGCGACATGTCTGCGCTAGCTTTGGTTACAGTACCACTTTTAAAGATATTTTGGTCAAAACCCAAAATGTCCATTAGAGTTTTATCCATAATTAGTTCAATACCTTTTCCACTTATAGTGAGAGACAAAGTACCTTCTTTTTCAGAAAATGAAATATGTTGGTCATTAATCACTTCATTTAAATAATCTACAACCAATTTAACTGAAGTAATGATGCGAGGCATCAACACTCTTGTTTCATGTAAGATACCACCTAAAGGCTCTACACACTTTCTGTATAAAGATACGGTCCATTCTGTATCAAATTGATTTGACCTTTCACATGGTAAATGTTGCATATTAAATTTTCCATGAACAGCTGCAGAATGATGTCGCAAGAACTGATGAAAATCTTTTGAACAAACTAATATTAGATCATCATCATTTAATTTACTTATTGCAATATGATTAGATGATTTAATATAAGTCAATGTTGCCACTTGTTTACCATCAACTCGAAGGAGATAATTAAATTTCTTCAATAATGTTTCAGGAGTCATGTTTGTCTTTCTTGGCTTAATCACAATCTTCTTCACCAACGTCTTCTCATTTTTTGGAATAAGATCTACATAATAAGCTTCCTCTCGATATATTAACTGTTTATGAGCACTTATGTGGTAATTAACGTTAAAATTATCATAGCTTGTCAAGGCGCTAGCGAGGTAACCTAAATCATTTCTTAAACTTGGACTTAAACCAACAATCCAATCTTTCTCAACTACATGATGTACATAATTATAATCATCATTGTGCGGAGTAAATTGGACAATATGTTTACTCGCTTTATTCAAGAAATCATATATAAACTTTTTACATGATAAGAGATCTTTCTTTGGCCACTGTGGAATGTATACTCGGCAGCCCTTTTCACATTGGTAAGCAGCTGTACGTCTCATATTAATAGTCATCACCTCATGATCAAAAGTATAGACACAGTTGCTATAAACAAGGTGAGTGACACCCACTTCCCAATTCCCATTTAGCTGTTGTGCATGATCAATGGGAGTAGAAAAGAGTGCGGCTCGATTACTAGTAAATCTCTTTGTAGCCGCATTGCTAAGCAAAATATGATAAAACGACATTTTTATATTGCTAATCTGCAACTTTGCATAACATCATGAAGACTTGGATTTTGGACTCTCTACAATATATCAGAGTTGATCGTGATGGAAACGTACATTTCAAAAATTCTCATGGTCATACATCAAGAGGAATTACATTAACATGGCGACAATTTGTCAACCTCAATGATATCATGAGGGATTTGGAATATTTTGAAACATTAAGATTCATCTCCTTGGGTGATCAAGTTTGGCTTCAACATTACAGAAATGAAATTCAAATCTACCATTCTCATTCCGCAAACTGTTTCTCATTTCGCAAATACAATTGGGAGAAGTATAGAAGATACATACATCGCTCCATCATGACATTTATTCGTCGTGAGTTCATCGCCCTACTATGCAAATCTTAATCAGACATGACTATCACGCACCATGAGTTGGAAATTAGATTCCCTACAACGTATTGAAACGGATCATGATCGAAACGTCTATTTCAAAGATTCAACTGGGAATGTGAGAAGAGAGTTTGCTTTATCTTATCGCCATTTTCAATCTCTACATCATATCATGAAGGATTTAAAATACTTCTATATGAAAAGACATTCACGTATTGGAAATCGCATCTGGTTGCGCGTCAACAATCGGCGAATTCAACTCTATCATTCCCAACTTCATACTAACTTCACATTTCATCAAGGTAGTTGGGAAAAGTATAAAAGGAAGGTACATCGCTCAATTTACTCATTCTTTCATCATGAAGCGCCATCGCTACACCATCGTCAACATTCTCCGTCGCTTCAGACTCTACACCAAAATCGATCTCACAACATTACACCAACAGCTTCCAAACAGCAAGTATTACCCGGGTCGTCCTCAAATGTTAGTGGTGAAGATGAACAATTCACGGAATCTTCAACTCTTCCCAAATGGGACTGTACAGATTCTCGGCGCCCTTTCTCATTCATCGGCGCAGTCAATGCGCTTAGAGCTACAAAGACTACTCCGTCGGATATGGAAGAGGGAGAGGTGTGTGATGTCGAATCTGACTGTGGACAATATGGTGATCTCTACTCAATTGAGTGACAGTCTATCATTTTTGAAGATTCGTACCAGCAGTTACAGTTTGTGTTATGAACCCGAACTTTTTCCTGCAGCTCTCATTAGTTGTTGGTTACCTGTGCATGTGGCAATCTTTCATAATAGTAAAGTGATCATTACTGGACTAAAATCTCATGTACAAGCAAATATGATCCTAGACTATCTCATTGAGTATGTACGTACCCAGCGGATTGTAAAATAAAAAACAATTTTTCCAACATGATGTTTTTATTTCAAATCATGATAGAACTTACAAATCATTTTTTCATTAGAGGATGGATTACATGAAAAGTTTTGAATAACAGATGCAAATCGAGATACATGTAAACGTCTTAAGATGAAGTACAGTACAAAAGCACCACACGTTGATGAAAGTGGATGTTGTAGTATGCGTTCATTTCGCTGATATTGACGCGTATGTTTTCTCAACCACTGCTGTGTTGGTATATTTGGAGGTTGAGCAAGAGAGTCAAATAGTTCACCACGTCGGTCTTCTCCAATAAAGATCGCTTTCCAATGCTCACCGCCTAAATTCTGTGAATGAGTGTTTAGCACAATAAAGATGGGATAGTGATTTACTGCAGGTGGTAAGGTATCTAGCGAATAGACATTATCGAAAGCTTTCAACGTCGCTTCGTCTGCATTACGCTGCACTTTAGTCTTAATATCGTCAGCAGTCAGCCAACTCATTAACGATTATACTGAAGAATAACGTCACGATACTTTGTAATTTCAATATTTGAATCGAAGACTGCATAAATTAATACATTGATCGTCTCAGGTAGTGTTCTTTTGAACGTCAAATCCAAACGAATATTATGAGGCACGTTCGCTTGACGATAGGGTGCACTAATATCGCTGTCAGCAGTCAAATCAAATGCATAAATAGTATATCCACTCTTAAACTCTTTCATAGTCAGTCCGTTGGTGTCATCCGTATTGTAAAAGCCAAAAACATCCATAAAATCAACATAACTGCGCATAAATTGATCCGAAGCAAAATCTGGTTTGTAGGGTGGACCAGGATGACTCACACCATTTACACGTAAAGCAATTTCACTTAACTGATTGTGTTTAAAATTGAAAGGATTCTTCTTTATATTACCATTAAATGCATCATTTTCAACCATTGCCACCATGAGGAGCTTCGGTGCTTCCGATGGAAAGAGGCCATCTTTCATGAAACTCTTTTGATCTTTCGGAATTGTAAAGGTGAGAAGCTTTGTATGCTGAACGGGGTAAATGGCATTTTGGCGGTTAAGGCCTTCAGCATGCCCTCTAATGACACTTGGATTCGGTACTACTCGACGAATGTAAAGTGCAATATCTTCCACATGAATTCTAAAATTGTCAACTTTAGCAAATGCATTCAGCGCAAATTCAGGCTTATTCAATGTCAGCTTGAGTCGCATGCTGGTATTACACAGTAAAAACTTTGACTGTCTAAAGAAGTCTAAATTCAGCGGACCATATAGCTGACATACTCTACTATCTTTAATCATAGCACATCGCTTTACAAAGCCACTGTTTGTTTCAACATCAAATTTTCCTGCTTCATCTCTGTACCATCCCATGGCTTCCATATGACTTTTTTGTGCTGCTGGATGAAACTGTGATACATGATTGAAATATGATTTATAGGGATAATCGCTTTGACCACCTTCCACCTGCTGCTCTCCAATCGTTAGAGAAACATCACGAAGTAATGTAGTCAATGGTAAATTGTTCAGTCCAACTTTATGTGCATCGTCAATAGCAGTTCCATCTGCTTGCTGAATTCTAAACCTCAAATCAAGCATCGCATAACTCAAATCTATGTAGTCATCACTACCACCAGGAATAACAAATTCAATGGGGCCAGCATTCTCAGCTGTTCGAGGATGATAATCTACAATACTTGAACTAAGAATATCTGTCTGTATGGCTTGTTGATCGAACAAACAAAAACCGGAAGTTTTACACTCCATGATTAGAAGTTATAGCAGCGTCGTCGTTTTGCGCCTGATGAATGATTAGAGCCTCTGCGACGTTTGCGTGAATGCCTTTTGACTGAAGATCGCACCTTACCAGCTCCGCGATGTTTCCTCCTTCCTTTTTTCATTCGTTTAGGTGATTTCTTTCCTTGAGTAACACCAGCAAAGGTCTGCTTCAATGTTTTTAAACCGCGTTCCTTCCCACGATTCAACAAACTGCTCTTAAAACTTCTACCTCTGGAAAGATCACTAGCAACATCACCAGCAAAGCCAACGGCATTACTTAAAACATTTCGTTTTAAAGATCTACCGACATTGGATATGAGAGGTGCTACAACAGATTTCAGTGCACCAAGTATGCTACCTCCACGTTGGCGGCGAGCGCCGATGTAAATTTGTCCTCCACCACTTACATAGGAGGGTCGTGAATAAAATGAGGCAGTTGGATTCATAGCTCAAACCCTAAACATTGTTAGTTACAACTTTGCATGAATCACTGTCGATCACTTAGATGAAAGATGTCGGCACGACGCATCCAAGAGTTCATACTTGAAGGGTAACCACTCCATTTAACAAGACACCATTCTTCACCTTGCCGTTTTTTACATCGAATGATTTTCTCTACCAAATATGTTTCACTTTCAGTGACTACCTCAATCTCATCGCGGTAAAAGCTACCCTCAATTTCTTCATTATCGTAATCTTTCAACTTGTAGGTGGTCGGAGAGTCTTTTTGATTAATCCTTGATACTGTAAATACCTCCTCTGTCCAATTCGGGAGGTACCCTTTAGCAAAAACACTTTTCACTTTTGAGATACGAACTTTATCGCCAATTTTCACATCACTTTTCATATGAGTGCGTTTACGTTGGAATGATTCGCGCACTTTATCTACATTGTCAGCATTTACATCTACTGGTCTGAGTCCAATAGAACGATGGATAGAGTGATTGTAGGCATGGAGTGTATCTTGTAGAACCTTTGTCCAATTTTGTGTCAAGTTGGCAGTAAAATGTCGCCACAAGCGATTTTTCAATGTGCGATTAAAACGTTCAACGAGTGCAGCTTTATAAGCGCTCTTTACACTAAACAACTCAATGTCATGCCTCTCAAATAATCTTGTCACATGCTGATTTTCAAACTCTTTTCCTTGATCACTCTGAATTCTTTTTGGAATCCGACCTTCTCGAAAAATTGTTTGGAATGCTTTTGCTACTCCTTTCCCTTCTTTAGTTTTTAAAGGTTGAGCCCACGCATAACGCGAGAAAATATCAATGACGGTTAAAATAAAATTATTGCCCGAGTTATGTTTTGAAATGGAGGCAACATCACACAAATCTGCTTGCCACTGTTCATCGATGTCATGAACAATATAATGGCGGGTGCGGTACTTCTTTTTCGCTTGTTTGTGGAGTGTATAGGTAGCCTGACCCTTTAACCATCGTTTCACTTGTGATTGTGGAAGACCACTCGCTTTTGATAATTTCTTGATAGATGCAAATCCTGCCGGATGTTTTACATCATAATAGATTGACTTCAAACGTTCAGTCGATGACGGCTGACTCTTTTTCCTCCTTCTCATCTTTTTGTTTTCTTGCCTTTCTACATTTACAACAACTGCAGCATTTAGCTTTAGCGGTTTTGCGATCGTGTTCACATTGCTTAGGGGTTTCATTATGAGAGCTGGCGCAGCAAGTGCAAGTGACAACGACATTCACCTCTGGCGGCTCATTACATGGCAAGCAACACATCTGCTTCATATTAATAGTCTGAGAACATGTATTTCCTAGGAGGAGCTGTTTTACGTTTTCCTTTTACCAGTTTTAGTGGCGATGTAGATCTACGTCGAGTTCTTCCTCTTGTTTGCTTAGTGAGTGTGGGAGGGGATGTAGCAGGTGACGTCTTAAACCAATTTGTTGGCATTTTCATCGCCTGAAGCATTGGAGTAGTAGCCACTGTTGAATCAAGTTCTTTCAATGTCTCATTATTTAAAGCAAATTTTGGCACATTATGTTTTTTCAATAGTTTAAGAAAGTATGACCAACCAGGTGGAACATAGCCCTGACGGCGCTTTCTACGTGTCGCATACTGAATCAAGTCTTCATAACGTGAAGCATCAATCACTTTATTTTCATCTGTAATGATTTCTCCTCTATCATTTACATTGAGATGGGGTTCAATACTGTTGAAAAGAGATATGGCATGTGCGCGAGATGCTAAAGGTGTAGCAGTCGATACAGAGTCACGCATCTTATTCTTCAAGTTTTTCAATTGCTCAACAGTTTCCGATTGTAATAATACAGCACGATGTGGATCTTTGATGTGAACATTTTGCTGATAATCTATTTCTTTCCTATACATTTGATTTGCAAGAGGTTGCTTTACTTGCTGCATGGCAGTCAATTGTACATATTCATCCTGAGGAATAACAATCATGCGAGAATAAGAACTCATAGTTTGTAGATAATCATGGGAGTTTTCAAAATATCACTTCGAAATCTAAATTCTTCCGGACACTCTTGCGTAAAGTCAATGAATAAGTAACCGTATGGTTTTTCAGTAGCTGCTTGAAAAATTTCAATTAAGGCTTTTGATCCTCTGGGTGCAACTTGTCGCGCTAAAATTTCAAATTGACTTTTATCTCGCGGATTCTTGAAAATAGCATAATAGTGTGTATTCAGGTTTCGTGTACGAGCTTCTTTTCCATCAGGAAACAAATTTTGTGTAATATAGATGATAAAACACCTTTTATGGTGTGCTGCGCGAGTGAACATATCTGTAACATCTTTTGAATTCTTACTTTCTTTTAATAAATCATCCAATACAACAACATCATTAGACTGAAGTTTATCCACTGGAATAATTCCTTCATGTCGAATAAAGTTGCGACTTTGCAATTCCTGAAACAGCGACGGTTGATAAATACCATAACACCAAATCACTCGATTGATAGGTTCCTTAAACAACTCCCTTCTTTTATCCAATAAATTCAGCGTGAAAACAGTTTTACCTGCATGAGATGGACCTGATACAGTCAGAACTTTATCACATTGAAGTCTGAAATCCATTTTATTACTTTGAGACTCAACATTTGCATAATTAACGCTTAGAGCCAAAGATATTACCCAATAGGTTGCCCACGGCAGGAGCTATCATTGGAAGTATTGCTGAAAGGAAACCGCCCGTTTGTGTTAGAGTTTTCCTCTTTCTTTGAAGGGCGACTTTAGGATTGGAGATGAAACGCAATTTCGTAGCATATCGCTTAAGTAACTTTCGTTGTTTTGGTGCTAATTTCTTCGTCCTCAATTTTCTCACATGAGAAATAATTTCATGAATGAATTTATCGTTGGCATGTCGTATAGCATTGTATCGCTGATTTGCTTTCATTCGTCGGAGAGCTTGAATGGCTGAAGAAAACTTTTGACTTTTACGTTTCGTCATTTTACGTTTCGCCATTTTTCGTGTTAGTCTTTGCTAAAACCTATCTTTACCACATTTGCATAGGTACTAACTATTGCGACATAAGTGACACTCGAAATGAGCAATATCACAGTGGTTACATTGGCAAAGTTGAATGCAATTACGTATGAAACAGCGTTGACAAAAAGCATGCTTACATCTCTTGAAGATGCGCTTTTCATTTCCATCCTTTCGCTTACATACATCGCAACACATAGTTTCACCGTTACTGATGTCTATAGCAAGTCTTTTGAAGATATGAATTTGCTAGCCTTTTCTAAATAATAGACGCATGTACAGAAGGAATATACTTCGAGAGTGAGCAGACATAGCTCGAAAACCAGTTGTGCTACAATCAAGTACCACTGCATTTTTAATTTTTGTTTATGGAAAGTTGAATGTGAATATCTGAAATCGCTTCAATCACTAGACTGCTACCATGATGGTTAAATGCGTTAAGACGTTCAGCAATTTTTATCATATGTCTTTTAAAAAATTCTTGGGGTGATCTACCACTTCCATTGAATAAGAAGCAAAATGGAAAGAGCGACTTTCCACCTCTTGCTTTCCAAAATGACTAAACTTAATTTTCGCAACTAATCGCGCCATGATAATGCTATCAGAGAATGTATTCATTAACTCTAGAAATAGAGTGCTAGCATCATCAACCACTGCTTCGATGTCGGTCTCATCTTTATGAAAATTTATCACATAATCTTGAACAGCTCCTTTTAAACTTTGCCTATGAAAACGTAATGTTCCGCAGTCGTTTGAGAAAGACATGATCGCCCTTTATCTAACCCATCCATTGCATGAAAACAACAACTCTTCTCATAGTAACATTTATTGAATAACGGTAACAAGCATGCATTATAAATCAATGGTTTGAAAGAGATAAAATAGATACAGCTGGTAACTATCATACAGCGAGCAATGATAACCATACAGGACTTTGGCAGTGTTGAGGTAAGGAGGAAAGAAGCATTGGTTATGAACGTAGCTACTACAACGAACAGACAAAATAGGAACACACAAATCCTTAAAACGTTTCGTGACTTCATGATAATGTTGATTCACTCTAGTATCCCAAGGTGGGAGCAAAATATCATCAATGATTAGATTGGGAAATACTTTCCTCTCCTTACCAGGATTATTACAAAAGATGCGTATAACATTGAAAGCAGCTAACCATCGTTTAAAGTCAATAAGAAGAGCAGTCTCACAAGAAAAGCCATAGTCTTGCAAATATTTCAGATTAAGTCCATGAATGTGTTTTCTCGCCCATTGATCAACATTGGGATTGCAGTTGGCATGTTGATGATAGACACTAACAATCTGATATGTCCAATTGTTCATAGCAATAGCACTGAGCTCCTGTACAGGTTCACCCTCACAATCCATAAAAATGATGATAGAAGCCTAAAACGGAAATTTACACATCTAAGGAAACGTTCTATAACATATTACAAAATGAAGAATTACATCGATGCTTTTCACGACAAAATACACAAATGATATGATGACAACGAAGAAGTAAAATGTATCTAATAAGACCACGTCTACGACACTCAAAGCACATAAGCGAATTGTCATAGGGTAGAGTTAGGAAAGGACTAGCAATTCTCCTTCTTTGATTTGCGTTTTGATGTAGCATTCTTCTCCGACTTGCGCTTCGTACCACTGCTGTTAAGGATTTGATCAATTATGTCGTCCACGTTGGGTGGTTTCGGAATATATAGGATGGATTCCATATGCATGGAGAGAGAGGCTATTTTATTATCCTTGTGTCGACCATAATATAGCCCATTCACTTTGAAAAGGATATCCCAAGTACCTTCTCCGAGCTCATCACATCTGATGGGTATTGAATGATCTCCATCCTTCTTATAGTAAGTACACCAATGTGATACCGGTAGGCAAATGTGATTACCATCCCAAATCTTTCTATAGGGAGTATCCTTGTCATCTCTCGCCTTCCACTCTTGAGCAAGAGGAGTAGGAATGTCCATATTTAATGTCACGTACTCCTCAATAATATCAAGTTGGTGGCGAATGTACGGACTCACGGGGATCAGTATGTAGTCCCCATACTGATTGTGCATTATCTTGACATCCGTGGAAGGGAGCATTCCCGTTTGGAGTACTACGCTATGATCATCATAACGCAAGGCTTGTTTAAATTTACGCTGTAGCGGTGTAGGATTATGTACCTTGGATGTTTCTTCCACTGGCCTCAGTTGTAGATGATCTGACCGTAGCGAACCTTGTAACGTTTGACCGCCATTTTGTCCTACTAGTGCAGCAGATGGAGTAGATGCCTGAAAATGAAAAAAGATTGTATTAAGTTTACGTTCAAGGGAGGAGAGGGAGGGAAGTAGCGACTTACCATTTTAGTTGGATAATAGAACAGGGAACTAGAGAGAGAGAGAAAATGTGCGTCCGTCACTCGTGTGATTCAACGATGGAATGATTCTCACTGTGGAAGGCTCGCTATTTATAAAGAAATGCTTGATTCTCATTGGATGATGATCCTCATTGGACAATAACATCAAGCTGATTCGAAATCTAACTCCGTCGTTTTTCGCCAATGTCCCAAAATCTTAAATGGCGTCTCACATCTAAACGAAGACAGATAGGAACAAGCCGATTGTTTCACTGAATTTGTCTCACTCTTAGCTTTCAAACGAGCTATCGCACGACAAAATCCGTCCACTGGAAGCCAAAATCGAAGCAAGCTGTCCAGAGGGGGGGGGACGTCAGTGAAATTTCAAAGTTTGATGAAACAAACTTTGGTAAAGGTCCCAGGTCGAAATTCCACACTTTGGAAAATTTTTAATTTTTCCCATACAAAGTCACTCTGACACTTAGGATTTTTTCAGGTGAGCTCCGACCTAAAATCTTGTAACCGCTCTAACTTTTGAACGGCTGCTCCGATTGACTCGCAACGAAAAATGCGCTCGAGCAGTGTTTCATCCTCTTTCCAATGCAACTCGAACGAACAAAATCCGTCCACTAGAACCAAAGTTAGATCAAAGGGGGGGGTCAGCGAAATTTGATGAAACAAACTTTGGTAAAGGTCCCAGGTCGAAATTCCACACTTTGGAAAATTTTTAATTTTTCCCATACAAAGTCACTCTGACACTTAGGATTTTTTCAGGTGAGCTCCGACCTAAAATCTTGTAACCGCTCTAACTTTTGAACGGCTGCTCCGATTGACTCGCAACGAAAAATGCGCTCGAGCAGTGTTTCATCCTCTTTCCAATGCAACTCGAACGAACAAAATCCGTCCACTAGAACCAAAGTTAGATCAAAGGGGGGGGTCAGCGAAATTTGATGAAACAAACTTTGGTAAAGGTCCCAGGTCGAAATTCCACACTTTGGAAAATTTTTAATTTTTCCCATACAAAGTCACTCTGACACTTAGGATTTTTTCAGGTGAGCTCCGACCTAAAATCTTGTAACCGCTCTAACTTTTGAACGGCTGCTCCGATTGACTCGCAACGAAAAATGCGGTCGAGCAGTGTTTCATCCTCTTTCCAATGCAACTCGAACGAACAAAATCCGTCCACTAGAACCAAAGTTAGATCAAAGGGGGGGGGACGTCAGCGAAAAATTTTTATCTCCGATTGCTTTCAAATTCACCATACAGATGCAGAATTTCACGCTGAATCCGAATCTGACCTCCGTTTTCACATCCGAGGCTTCGTTTGGACACTACACACCAAAACATCCCACAGTTTAACCAAGACAACCTAGACGGTCGCCCAGGTCAACCTAGACGGTCGCCCAAGTCCACCAGGCGGTCGGACACAGACACCCGAGACTCACACACTGGCGGACCAGAGGGGGGGGGGACGTCAGCGGAACCTCGCCGGCACATCACGACACTGGCGGACGAGAGGGGGGGGACTCAGACACGACGGCGGCCATCTTGCGCTATCTGGTGTTCGCCGTTTTCTTACTACTTGCGATGTGATGGCTAATTTGTTGAATTCATCAACATCATCACTAATTGGTTTAAGTTTAGGTTTAGTGAGAAGAAATTTAGGACACAAGTGAAGAATATCACAATCATTGAAATAGGTGATATCCAATTGTAATTTTTTGACTTTGAGAATGCATTTTTCAAAATGCATTCTCAAAAAATGCATTCTCAAAGTCAAAAAATTACAATTGGATATCACCTATTTCAATGATTGTGATATTCTTCACTTGTGTCCTAAATTTCTTCTCACTAAACCTAAACTTAAACCAATTAGTGATGATGTTGATGAATTCAACAAATTAGCCATCACATCGCATATAAAATTCTTAAATAAAAAATTGAAACACAATAAATTTAAACTCCAAAAGCTTACCAGTCACATTTCGAGTCAATTATCGTGGTTTCGTATTCTCACGTTAAAATTGGCTATTTACAAACATGTCAATAACTCTCTCCTACAAGTAAAAGAATCTCATCGTAGTAAATTAAGTAAACTTTGGCTTGAACAAAGGACTGCAACCCCGGATTGCATCATTAACCTTAGTAGCCATTCACTCTCTCTGTTTGAACGTGAAGCATTACGGTATGGTTTAAAAAATCCTATTGCTCCTAGACACCTTGATTTAGATAAAATGAAATATGAACTAGAAAAATCAATTTGTAGCGTACCACGCAATGATCCTAACTGGACCAAAGAAATAAAATTAGATATAATACACTCACTGAAGGAATTCGAAGATAACTGCAATGACACTTTGAAAAGTAAACGTAACCGTATGTTACACATGACTTTAAATAGACTATCTAAGATTCGTAACTTAAAGATTTGTTCTTTTGATAAAGGTCAAGGTATCGTGCTTGTAGATACTGATGACTATAATCATAAACTTAATGCGATATTGAGTGATTCTTCTAAATTTAAAATAATTCCTGTACCTAATGATATTAAAAAACATCCCGTTTGTATCGAGGAAAATAAATTATCTCGCTATCTCAATAAATATGTAAAAAATAAAGTTGATGACAGCGTTTATAAGGACATACTGCCTTCTGGTAGTAACATTGCACGTATCTATGGTACCGTAAAAGTACATAAGAACAATTACCCTGTTCGACCGATAGTTAGTACTATTGGTGCTGCTAATTATAAATTAGCTAAATACTTAGACAATTTAATTAAACCACATATCAATGATGACCTTATGTTGAAATCAACTAATGATTTCATTAGTGTATTAGATGATGTTAAACATAAAATAAACCGTCATAGCACCCTTGTGAGCTTTGACGTCGAAAACTTATTTACCAACGTACCCGTAACTGAAGCAATCAACATTGCAACTAAATTAGTGTACTCACCTAGTAATGCCAATAAACCGAAGTACGAAGAAAAAGTATTTAAAGACTTATTAAAATTTGCCACGTCTGGTTGCTTTCTTATGAATGATACTGTATACCAACAGGTGGATGGTGTAAGTATGGGTAGCCCGTTGGGTCCAACCCTTGCTAACGTCTTCTTAGCTAATCTAGAACATAAATGGCAGGACTTACCTTTCTCTCCTGTTGTGTATCGTCGTTATGTGGATGATATCATAGCTGTATTTAACAATGAACAACACATAGATGTATTCCATAATTTTCTAAACATTCAACACAGTAACTTGCACTTTACATCAGAAGTGGGCAATAAAGAATTACCGTTTCTAGATGTCCTTCTGAAAATTGATGAGGACAATATACTTACTGAGATTTATCGTAAACCTACCTTTACAGGTCTTTTACTGAATTTCAATGCTTTATGTCCTCGCAATTGGAAAAACACACTAGTATTAGGCATGCTTCATCGTGCTTACAATGTATCCACCAATTGGAATCTATTCCATAATGAATGTAATAAAATTACCAATATCTTAAGTAGAAATGGCTATCCATTGCAATTAATTCAATCAACAATTAACAAATTTATAGGTCGTAAATTAAACAATTCTTCACGCGTTACAATTGATAATGACTTCAATAAAATAATCAAAATCCCCTTCGTGGGTTATGCATCACAGAAATTTAGTAATAAGTTAGTAAAAATATTTCGTAAACTTAACTTGGAATGCAAGGTTGTTATGACCTCGTTCAAAACTGGAAGATATTTCTCCCTTAAAAGTAAGTTAGGTCCAGACATGCAATCGCGTCTTGTCTATTGCTTTCAATGTCAGGTTGATCCTGATTGCCAATATATTGGCAAAACCAAAAGACGTCTGCATCAACGTAAACTTGAACACTTAAGTGGCAATAGTGCCATTGCACAACACATAGAACAATGTAACCATTGTTTTCGTAACTATAATGATTGCTTTAAAATCATTTACCGTGGAAACTCGGACTTTGAGATTAGCATTGTTGAATCTATAAAAATTTTTAGTAGCAATCCATTGCTTAACCGAACATTAGGTTATAATGGTAGCTCTTATTTCTTAAAGATATTTAACTAACAATACCTATTGTTTAATTGTTTATGCGTAGTATTTAAATAACCTTTTCTTCGTTGCAGATTGTAACCACGTGATTTATAGAATACATTGACTGAGTATATCTCCACCGTCTAAACATTCGTTGTCTTGTGCGTGGTCTTCACTGCTATATTTTCATGAAAGCCATACACTAGATCCTTCAGTCATTTCATAATGTGATTTTCCCGTGTCTTCCGAACCTAAAAATATCGACCATGTAGCATCTGTTGGAGTGATCCGATCATCTAGCGATTTCTGTGGTTGAGGAGCGTGTCCTCAACATCGATGGCAAGTCATGCATACATGTATGTTCCAGCTGCGAGGGACAGTAAATTTAAATACATTTATTGTGCTTCATACATGCAGAGCATTTTCATGTCTAAAACTCTTAGGAGCTATTTGGAATCATTATCACAATGTAACATCACGTCGACAAATAACATGAAGATAAGAATAATCAACAACAACAATAACATCAACAACATCAACTTGTATGAATAAAAAGGCCTATGAAAAAATTGGCCTATTAAAAGCAATTTATAGTTTAATTACGTTATAGTCACACATTGCAGTCAGACAGAAGAAAAAGTCATCGTTTTCGGACTCAGCGCATCTGACTTGAGCAGCAACAGATCTTATGAAGAATAATGATTTTTGACAGTGAACCTATCTAAAAAGTGACATATTTGCAACAACGCAGAAAATACATGTACATTGCAATTTTCTGTAGATACTGCTCTAGATGAAATAACCTGACTTGATAGAGTGCATGTAAACCTAGTGTCATTTATGGATTCAGAGGACGTACATTGAGCAGACATAGTAAAAATAACTTGCTTAACTTACTGATAACTTGCTTCAGTAGTTTAGCTTGACGGTTAACGCTATGTTGTCTTGGGGGATGAAGCTATCGGATTCTCTTACGCGGGCTCTTCAATTGAGGACTTATGTCGTTCTGTCGCTCGTCGATAGCTCAGTTGGTAGAGCGTTGGCCTAGAATGCCAGAGGTCGGTGGTTCAAATCCACCAAGACCCGCAGTTATTTTCCGTCTGTTGAATCAACTTCACGATAAGCAAAATAAGCAGCAGGTATGAGGAATTCTAGATATATCGTTATGGCATTTACATATTGCAAAGAAGCAAACTTTGAGACATTGATTGTGAAATGCAAAGAAGCGGAAAACAGTTCTAAAAGCAGCGCTATCGAATTATATAGAATCAATATTGTTTGTCCTTACAACATAATTTTGTGTGGTGAAAGGAATAAAATTATGACATATGAATGCAAAATATATGCAGATCTGTGAAACCAAGTAGCAGCTATTGTAAAACTGTAACTAAGGCGAATCCAAATCCAACAACAGCATCATGGCGATTAATAAGTAAAATGTTAATCGTCACAATCACAAAGATCATAATCACACAAGTCACTAATTTGCAGAAATCAACTGACAGATATGCAATGTATACATCTTGTATACAAACCTGCTGATAACCGTTCTCTGCCGTTTGGATTTTATAAAAACCCAACAACAAGTAAACCAGCTGTGTTTCACGAAAAACAATTTATTTGCAAACAATTTCTTGGTTTGTTTGATGTTCATGTGCATGCATTTGGAATGAACTTGACAGAATATATAGATGAATTACAAGTGTTCTTTTTATGAGTGCGGATTGCTGACTGGTTAGTTGCTGTTTGAGGTCCCTAGAGGATCCCACTGTCAGGATTCTTCATTTCGCTTGGTTTTCCATAGTGGTGCTACCGGCATTTCCCAATAATAAAAATTTCATCCACATGTAAATATGACCGGAAAAATTATAATTATCCACATGGTTTGTGAGACATATAAAAATGGCCACTTTACCACAAGCAAATAACATGTGAAAGAGTCAAATTCATTTTCTGCGCTCATCAAAAACTTATTGACCTACCAGTGTGTGCCATAGTAGCTTATCGCTCGATTAACTAGCTTAGTAGCTTATAGTAGCTTATTGCTTCATGGAACATGTTCATGCATGCGACTACCTATTTAATTCTATCTCCATCAATGCCGCAATGAAGCAGAATATCAAAGCTCTTTGGTTTATATGTGCTTCTCAAGTCTCGAGTTATTTTTGACAAGAAAAATGTGGTTGTATATAAGTCGCGTAGCGTGTGTTATTTAATATAATGTTGTTGCCTATTTACATCTTCAACACTGTAATAAGCTTCAAATCCAGGTTGCTTGTGATAGGCCACATTTATCATGAAAGCACAATTACATCACACAATTATTGTGAAGCTCAAGGATTTTATCTAAGCGATTTACACAATTGAAGCAAATATTTTCAATCTAGGAAATGCTCGCAAATCAGCCTCGCAAATGAGGCTGATTTGCGTTCTTCCCTTCATGCGTCCTTGACACACCCGAAGCTATTATCAATCATTCAAAATTACTGATATGTGTTTCTGATATTAAAAAATCAGTAATGATATTTCACAGAATTTAAGTGATGAGATGGTAATCTGTGGCAACCCCACGTCAACCCTGTCTATTTGCACTTAAAAATTACGAAGGAGCCCGAAGCGAACATTATTGCGAGGATCAGTAAAGAGACAATTCTGAAGCTATAACTCCAGTCATCTTGACAGTTGCGGAGCGTCAAAAATTGAAGAATTGTTATTGAATTCAAACTTGGAAGTACAGGGATCTGCATTAACAGGTGGTTTGATGCTCCGCAATTTGCAGGACGACACGGAACTACAGCATAGTTGAAGAATGTTCGTTTTAATACTGACGTAGCAGTCCCAGACCTTTTCAATACGTTAATTGATTTCCTCATGACAACAGTCACACCACAGATTGAAGGTCTAGCTTCAGATAATCAAGTGCTCAAAGATCTCGAGCAAGCCGACGACACAACCTTCCTGTCCGGTAGTCTAGAGTCTAGCCTACAAGCTCTTTACGTGTTTCAGAACCAAGCAGAGAAATTTGGACTTGAAGTCAGTTGGCCAATGACCAAGATAATGAGAGTTGCCGATACCGAAGCCTCATACGGTGTTATCCTTGATGATCACAATATGCTATAGTTTATCAATTTGTCTACCTGGGCTCCCTGCTAACTAATACTGGACATATGGCCCCTGAAAAGAACCGCAGACGAGCTTTGGCTTCCTCAGATATGAAGTCGCTATGGAAGCCTCTGTTGCGCCATACCAACATCAGTTTGACCGCCAAACTGCGAGTCTACCAATCAGTGGTGCTACCATTGCTTTTATATGGTGCAGAAACGTGGCCTGTCAACAAGTCTCAAACGAAAAATTAAGTGGTTACAACTCTAGAGCCCTCCGCACTGTTTGTAACATCCGATGACCTAACCGCATATCAAATGATAACCTGTGGCAACTAACATGGCTCCCGCCACTCAAACGGACAACAGCTCAAAGTCATCTTCGCTGGTTTGGTCACCTCATGCGGAGTAACCCACAGCTTCCAGCAAAAGTAGCCAGGGACTTCAATCCTTCAGCCGTGGGAAGGCGCAGACCGAGAGGAGCTCCTCGGCAATGGTATCTGGACGTTGCTACTTACGTACTGGTACTTATATATACGTGCGGGATATACTTACGTTCATTCCATTAATCTCACTCCCGATGAAGCTGCGGACGGAACAACAGACCAAGCGAGCTGGAGAAGGTCGTGTCGAGTGTCGTCTCTACGCCTGCCTGGCACGAGATTTAAGCAAGTGACATGTAAGCATATTGTAGTATGACATAGGGATGCGGCATATCTACCTTGCGAATAGCATGTCATCAATATTTCAGCTGATCAATTGCACACATCGACACAGCTTTGGAGGATGCCCACTTATTAAAAAGGTTAGTCGATTGAAAGTATATAGTGTCAGTGTAAAGCAACAGAACAATAGAGATAAAATAACAGAAAAAATAAGACTTATTTGTTTTAAAACATTCGAAAACCATAGTTTCCTCTAAACATGCTTGAACTAACATAAAGCTTCATTGTGTTGTCTCATTACTATATTTTCAAATTTAAAACAGCTGATGGTCCTCCATGAAGCATAATTATGCTAATGCATGAAATGAGACAGGTTGGCGATCTTCCAATCTGAGCAATATGAGTGTAATGCTTCTATCTTTAGCTGTTAATTGACGCTTAAGCGCGACTTGATGAAAACATCTGCGTTGCTCAACTGTCGTTTAATAGCAACTTTCCTGCCGCAGCTTTGTTAATTGTTGCTATTAAAGCCTATTGATTTGAATCCTCATGCGCAGTGACGAAAGCTGGGAGTGGTTCGGCTTTTCTGCCCTTAACCCAGCACAGTCAGCAAAACGCCACCATAAGAATATCCAGGATTCATCTAACTTGTGATGGGAGACTCCATGTTTGTACAAAGGCTAGACCCGCATTCGACTCAGATATGGTCCGGGGCTGCACCTCGGTTGTGTCGGGTCTATTTCCAACTGTCAACTAAACTTGCTTAAGTCTTTGAATGTCTCAAGAAAGCACCCTTCGACAGAAGAAAGTATGTTCACCCAAAAGTGTTGCAAGTTTTGTTCTTTAAAACATCTTTGAAACGTAGAATAACATGTCTGGCTTATATTCTTCGAATACCTTCAAATTTCGAAACCTTTTTGCTGATACCTTTATAAAATTGTGAAATGATGCACTTTCATAAAACATACTATTCTATTGTTCAAACAGTCTAATAACTTTGTTTCCTTAATGTTCTCAGTTGATGTGTAAATACGCAAGTACAGGTATATCTATGCAGCTTGATGGCAAAATTTTAGTGATTTTTACACCCACCGCAAGTCAAAAAGTTGTTTATACTCGGAAGGACACTCTTCCATGAAGCCGAGTTCTTATTTATCCCACTCTCATTCTTTCGTGTTGAGTGTTTAGTGAGAAATAATATGTTTTAAAAGTCTTGTGCTTGACCTTACCTTTTGAACCCAGGTCTTCCCGACACAGAGCGAACACTACCATAAAGCCACTTCAAGTCAATTGTCAAGATAGTCTTTTACACTCATTCTTTCTTATGAAACAACTTTCGCCTATGAAACTCTTTTAATGAATAGTTTTGGGTCCTCATTCTATTACTTTGCTCGTCTACTTTGCCAGACATGTTTGGAGTTATGATAAATGATCATATTTTCTAAGGTTTTTGCCATAGAGTAAAGGTACAGTGTCGACTCAAAAAAGTATCTGTATACAGTGAAAACTTTTGTATCAAAAGATTCAGTTTTTTGCAGAGATTACGTTCCCGTGGTCCAAAAAATTATTTGAGCACTTTTGAAAAAAGGCAAAATTTGCCAATTTATATACTACCGAGATGGCGCTCCTATATAAGTAGTATGAAAAAAGTTGGACATCAAAAGGAATAAATATTTGCTAACAAGCATCCCAACTATGCGGAAGTCAAGCTGATTATCAATGGAATTTCATTAATTGCATTATAATGAGAGTCTTCATGAAAAAGTCGCGATGTTATTCGTGCTTTTTTGGCTGAAATTTCAAGTTTTTAATTCAATTTTCACCGGCATGATTTTATGATTCGATCACTAAATTCATGCTTCATTTCTGGAATCTGAATAGTGATGTGGACCCATTTACATCTTTCAAACTTAAATGAAGTCACATTGTCTTTGATTATGTGATTTTGCTCTACCAGCAGGTTGCTTATGATATGATCTCGCTTGAGAAGATTCTCTTGAGGTTCATGAAAGCAATAGCAGATCATCGGATTGCTAATTTAACAAACATTACGTCCCCAAGGCTGTCATGAGACGAAGGATCTGTAAAATGCCATCATTTCCTTGTGCATTACTATCATGATCACTCATTTCCATGGTAATGTGTAACAAACTGCAAAAATTTGCATATCTCATATTCGGAAACAATTACGACTGTATCTCCTTTGAGTTCATTTAATAAAATCAAAAGTGTATACACATTGGGGATTTAATAAATGCGGAGTTACCACTCTACCTAATATACTTACTCTATGGCTTTTGCTACGGGTCATCTGATCATTCCCACGGGTCACACTCAAATTGTCTCAAGATCGACTTTAATTTGTGTACGCCTAACGCACTCAGGATATATAAGCAAAAACAGAAGTCATGAATTCAGTATAACATTCAGCATTTAGCAGTGAATTTTACTCGCGATTCTACATGTACGTGTGACTTTTCAAGTCTTGAAGTTAATAACATGTGCTATTTAAACAAGAGACACTACATGTAACGGATGAACGTTCAAAATCCACGATACAAGTCGAAAATTCCACGGTGCAGAATGTGACAGGTGGAACACCTTAAAAAACAGTGTGAATGATGATAAATGGTGATTATAAAATCGGAGCTACAGATATTTGAGGTAACTTGTCACTGGTAGCACTTGACTTTTAGCTTTCATTGTCTTCATTGCATTTATCTCTATTTTCTAAGTTTTAGATAACTTATTAACTTTTGGCTTTTAAGATTGCATGATCTTATTGCTTAAATATTAATGAGTAGAGTGTTGGAAACCAGTTGAATGTAGATTTTTGTAAATCACATGACATGGTTGTAGACACGTCCATGACCTATGTGAATTCGCTTAACATCATTCCATCTCTCATCTCTCTTTGTTAGTTCATTGTCATGTACATCCTTGAAGAGAATGGCCGAAAACGTTTCGGGTGAATTCTCTTGTAGGAGCTACATGGTGTGAATGTTGAAATTGAATAAAACGATTTATATCTTCAACGCCATTTCCGATTTTTCGTGAGTAGGACTCTCGATCTTCTTGATGCTAGTGTACAAAGCCACTTAATTATGAAAGCAATGGATTTTTCTTGAACTTAATTTGCAATCCAAATACTTTGATATATATATACATACACATTGGAAATAGCCCGAAGTTGTTGAAATCAAAAATCAAAAACAAGATTGTTAGGAGCGTACTGCATGTTTCAGCAAATCATTTGCCATCATCAGGTGAAATCAAACAAACAAAGTTAAAACAATCTTTAAATACAAAATTAAAAGTCATCAGATCACCGAGATACAAAAACTGAAGTCACAAATCAATTCTGAAGGTCACTTGCATTGGAAGTAGCTGCGCAATATAAACCGATGGATACCGATGGAATGTCTATGGGATCCTGTCTTGCCCCACCTATGGCCTCTTTGTCTATGGACATGATAGAAACTCGCATGAAAAATTCCAACGGTTCTCTCCCTGCCTATTATATACGTTACGTTGATGACATATTTTGCATTTTTGACAGAAGCTCCGATGTTTCCGCCTTTCATGACTTTCTGAATACCCTTCATCCTGATATCAAATTCACGATGGAGCGAGAAGTCAATGAAAATCTTGTGTTTTTAGATACCAAAGTTACCGAAAAGGAGAATGCATTCGATATCGCTTGGCACCTCAAAGAAACAAATACTGTCATCTGCATCCCTAATTCTGCTTATGCTCCCAAACGTTGTCGTTTGGCTACTATGAATTCATTTTTTTACCGTGCCTTGAAATTGAATTCCAATCCTAATAATTAGCAAAAATCCGTTTCTGCTATTGAAGTTCTTTTTCAAATAAACTGATTTTCTGAAAGAGCTATTTTGCGCATGCGAGAAAAAGTTGAGGCAAGACACAAAGCCAACGTTGATCGACCAAACGCTCATGACGACTTCAAATTTATAACATGGAGCTTCCCCTACATTTCTGAGAGTGAACAAAAATCTTCATTCTCGAGTCAAAGATATCAGGAAGCTTTTACCGCCTGACATGAAAGTTCGCCACGTTTTTAAAACCATGAAAACTGGCAAATTTTTTGTCTGATAAGGATAAAGTCGTGCCCGAGTTAAAGTCCAATGTTGTGTACAAATACACATGTGATCACAGTGAATAGTGTTACATAAGCAGCTCTATCCGCCATTTTGCCACCAGAATCAACGAACATTTGAAAGCGTATCCAACACCAACGTCCGAAATAAGCATGCATGTACATCCACCAAAGAAAGAAAATTTCGATATCATTGCCTGTACTGAATACCCTGGATTTCTTGAATCAATTATAACAAAGAAGTCTGACCAGGGATGTCTATGAACAATATGATATAGATTTCTATGTCATAGAGTTCTATATCATATTGTTCATAGACATCCCTGGTCTGACTTTAGCCATGCTTTAGCACTCTCATGAAAGAAAGGGCAAGCTCCTTTGCTATGTTGTTAGATTTGTAATTCATGGTTCTATTGTGTATTTTATTAGGTAGCTACTTCCAATGCAAGTGACCTTCAGAATTGATTTGTGACTTCCGTGATTTTATCTCGGTGACCTGATGACTTTTAATTTTGTATTTAAAGATTGTTTTAACTTTGTTTGTTTGATTTCACCTGAGGATGACAAATGATTTGCTGAAACATGCAGTACGCTCCAAGTAGTAACAATCTTGTTTTTGATTTTTGATTTTAACAACTTCGGGCTATTTCCAATATGTACATGTATGTACATGTATATATATATTATATATATATGTTTAAAAATAAAGGATAGAGCAAAAATTTTCCAATCGAAAAATGTTCAACATTTAATATCGATGCATTTCGATTTCCTTTGGACACAGGCCTTTTATCGTGAACATGTTTGTCCGTTGTCCGAAGGACATCGAAATGCATCGATATTAAAAGTTGAACATTTTTCGATTGGTAAATTTTTGCTCGATCCTTTATTTTTAAACATCAAAATAAATGGACTTTTTCAACTCATACATATATATATATATATATATATATATATATATATATATATATATATATATATATATATATATATATATATAATTCTTAACAAAACAACAAAAACAAGCAAAAATCAAGATACTGAAAAATCAACATGCAACTGCTGAAATAAAAACGAATGTCCACTTTCAGGTAGTTGCTTGTCAAAATGTTTGGTTTATAAAGCGACAGTTTCATCTGGTTCAAGTGACTTAAAGGTATATTATGGTATGTGTGAAGGTGAATTCAAAGCAATGTATAACAACCACAAAAAGTCATTCAACAACGTCCGGTATAAGAACGAAACCTCATTGTCAACGTACATCTGGTCCCTCAAAAATCAAAGATCACCATACAGCATTAAATGGAGTATCGTACAACAGACCAAACCGTATTTTTGTGGCAGTCATTTCTGCAATCTGTGCTTAACAGAAAAATTCTACATCATAACATCAAAGTCAGACATTCTTATAAATAAAAAAAGTGAAATGATATCTAAGTGTAGACACCGCAGAAAATATCTGTTGTCTAGTTTCAGACCCCCAACATCATAGTTCGCTGTTTTCTAATCAAGTAACCATGATTTAGCTACCTAAGTATCTGTCCATTCATTTATTGACATCTGATGATCGATGACCATTTTGTTATCGTGAAACTTAAAGTAATGGCAATAAATCTTTGATCTAACTTGCATTCTAATTATATATATATATATATATATATATATATATATATATATATATATGGATGTGGTACACTTCTTCGACACGGACATTTCTTCGACAGTAGTTTTCTTCGACACAGACACTTCTTCGACAGTACTTTTCTTCGACACGGACACTTCTTCGACAGTATTTTTCTTCGGCACAGACATTTCTTCGACAGTATTTTTCTTCGACACAGACACAGACGGTTAGAAACTGTTGATCATGCAATTCATGTTTGCGATTCAACGCAGGTTTGTAGTGATAAATATCCTTAGGTTCAGCAATCCGAGTGCGGACAGGGTCATTCTGACGATCAAGAAAATCAATGTTGAATTCACCAATGTTTAACAAAAAGAGTGGAATGAGCATTCATATTATGTTCGGCAATAATGCTCTTGTTATCATAATAGCAATAATAGTGCATTTATTTATTTGCCGCTTGCACATGATGTTTTAATCGGATACAGATGAATGAATAAAAACAAATCAACACTACACAAACGAAAGAGCCGTATTCTAAAATTTCACATTTTGTCAAAACATTCATTTTTAGTCCTTTTTCAAGCAACCAATATCAATGTCATTGAATTACCATTTTTCAATTTATATATCCATTCCATCTATCATGCATAATCAGTCCATTGGATTCCTTATACGTCATACTTTCAAATAGTTATCATCTTATTTCAATATCGTTGTATCGCCTTGACTGTTATATGATAGTGTATGTAAGCCATGATGGCATAGAGAGCGACAGTGACCTACTAGCTTTATAGGAGCACTACTATCTCATCCTACTGTCAGCTATGACAGCTAGAAATCGAATCTTTCTAACTTATTGATACTTCTACGATGAATACCGGTGTACAAGAGCGTGAAACCAATAATTTACAAATTATTAGATCAAGTAAGAATAAACCAATGGCAGTGTTGAATGGCTACACTTTTGTTATAGACAGAACTCGCAATGAAAAAATATATTGGAAATGCAGCCGGACTGATATTTGCAAAAGAAGGATAACAACAAATGACTCTTATGAGTTACTTAACGGCGCAAATTTAAATGTACACGAACATGAACAATCTGACATAGAAAAAAGAATAACAATCACTAAAGTAAGAGAAATGACAGAAAGTCAAAAATTCGCCAAACCTTCACAAATTGCTCTGAAAGTTTTAGCTGAAAAAGATCCTAACTGAGCTGACGTTCTTCCATCTGCCGAAAGTGTCAAGGTAATGGCAAGAAGGTTTCGAAGGAAACACAAGATGATCGAGCCAACAAATATAAGTGAAGTAAACTTTGATGACATAACTCTTATCAACGGAGACCACTTTTGTCTGTATGATAATCGAAACGATAGTAACAGGATTGTGATATTCTCTACAAAGGATAATATTGCAAGACTGATGGGATGTGGTGCGTGGATGTTAGATGGTACCTTTGATATTGTTCCATACATGTTCTATCAGCTGCTTGCTATAATGGGATGTTGTTATGGAAGGTGGTTTCCACTGGTCTATGCACTGATGCCCGGAAAACGTGAAGAAGATTACAAAGAAGTATGGGACAAATTCTAAAAAATGCCCCAAATGAAGAAGGTGTCCCTCCGTGTAATATCACATTGCATGTAGATCTGGAAATTGCATCTATGAATGCATTTTCATTTGATTTTCCTAATGGAGAAATTCAATCTTGTCTTTTCCATCTTGGACAAGTAGTTTTCAGGAAAATGAAAAAGCTTGGATTTTCAAAAAAATACAATGAGAACATTGATTTTCGAAATGCTGTCCGGATGCTATTAGCCGTCGCTTTTTTGCCTGTGGAATGCGTTATTGAAGGCTATCTGGAGGTGTCAAAGTTATTGGAAGAAGCCCCCGAACTCCTCAATTACTTCGACAATACATTTGTCAGGCGTGCTCCGATCAGAGGTTCAGGAGAAAACACAGTCAGAAGGAAACCAATATTCATGATTGAAAAATGGAATGTTTACAATGGAATAGAGCAGGAATTGGAGAGGACAAACAATGTCATAGAAGGATACCACAATGCCATGAAGATCTTGGCAGGCAGAAGCCATCTCGGCATTTATGAATTGGCATCCTTATTGATAAGTAAACAAACCTTAACCCTTCACGAAATACGACAACATCTGAGTAATGGAGCAAGGCCACCCAAGAAGACCAAATTAAATCGCGAGAGGGTGAATGCAATTAAGCATTTGAAGAAGCTATATGATGATAAAGAAATGCCAATCCTTGATTATTTGCATGGAGTTTCTATGAACATTGCATTAAAGTAATTTTTTACTGTTTTCCTCGATACTGAATATCTTGTCTAACTTGAATAATAACTCGTTAATATAGTTTCATGTCATTATCAAAGAGTATTTTTAAATATATTTTAAATAGTATCGTTAATTATAATTTCCTGTCATTCACAGAATATTTTTAGTACCAACATGCGTAATAACAAACGTTGATAGAAAAATAGACGGGTTAAAATCATACGGTTGAAGCAATAACTGGAACAGTGCTAATAGTAATGAATCAATGTCTATATATCGAAATAAACCAATATGTGTCGAAAAGTTAAAAAAAGTACTATCGAAGAAGTGTTCGTGTCGAAGAAAAGTACTGTCGAAGAAGTGTCCGTGTCGAAGAAAAGTACTGTCGAAGAAGTGTCCGAAAATTTGTCGAAGAAGTGTCCGTGTCGAAGAAGTGTGCGACTACCATATATATGTATATATATATATAGTTAAAGAGAAAAAGCAGGAAACGCAAACGGCGCCAAATAAGTGAAATAAAAATCAGCCAGATTCTCAAATAATGATTTATGCCGATCGATTTCTCAGTTTCACTGATTGTCAAGGCATCTAACAAAAAAGTGAGAAGAGGATACATGCATATCTATAAAATACTCTAGGCATTCAAGGTAGGTAGAAATCTTTTTATGAACATAGCCTCCTTTCTTTCCCTTTCTATCTTGGAAGCATTAGGAGATAGCTGAAAGAAAGGGGTGGCATAGAAGTCTTCACCACACATAACTATATGTTTGCTCACTTTGAGGAACGAGTACTGAGCATTGTAAATTTGTTGTCGGTGGACGGTAATTCGTTTTGTAAAACTGTCCCCGGTTTGGCCAATATAATATTCATGGCATTTCCGACATTGCAATTTATAAATAACATTGGACGACGTACAGGTAAGGTTCTGATTTATTTCGAAATGTTTGGTGCCAAATGGGGTTTGGAATGTAATACTTTTACCGGTAATTATGGAGTCGCAAGTTTTACAGCGACTTTCATTACACCGCTGGACCTCAAGAATAGACATTCTATTTTTGTTGGAGAGGATGGAAATCAATGATCTGGGCTGGCGAAATGTTGATCTAAGCTCACAATTTTGGAACGATCTTAGAAAAGGTAAGGTACTGGACAACGGTTTGATCACTTCTTTGAAAATGTCAGGATTGTTCTTATTGTAGGTTCTTATAAAAGAAATAACAGTTTTGTGCGATTGATCTTTTGCTTTGGTTGCATGGGATTCAGCTTTATGAATAGCATCGTCAATTAGATTGTTAGGATAGCGTAGATTCAATAATCTCATTTTCAGTTCATAATACCTTATGTCTCGCACATGTTTATCGGAGACGATGCGCTTAATACGATTAGCCAAATTATACGGGATGTTATGGAGAACATGACGGGGATGGGCCGAATTGAATGGTACGAAATTCATTGTATCTGTCAATTTACGGTAGATATCTGTATGGATAGATTTTGAGTTGCAATCATATATAACTTTGACATCCAGAAAATTCATACTTTTGCGGTCCATATTTTTCGTGAATTTGATCGATGGATGTAAGCTTTGTATAATGTTATAAAATTTATCACAGTCCCCGTATTCACTTCTCCAGATGATCCAGCAATCATCTAAATAGCGCAGCCAAGAATGTTCTATCTCATAAGCTGCATTAGGGTAAATTTCCCGAAGCTTCATGTACATTTGCATTTCCAAAAATCCCATAACCAAGGAAGCATACGTTGGGGCGACTTTCGTGCCCATCGCAGTACCAGCCACTTGTAAAAATATTTCATCTTGAAATGAGAAATAGTTCCGCTCGAGCACAAGCTTCAGGCCATTTAAAATCATGTTCTTATTAAAGCGGATAGGGATACTGTCTTTATAATTTTCAATCCAATAGTCTATGGCTCTATACCCGAGATCATGCGGTATATTAGTGTACAAAGACACCACATCAAATGTTATAAACGAAAAGTCATCTTCAATCGTCTTTGGTAAGCTACTATTTATTTTTTTTATTTATCTTTTTTACTATTTATTTTTTTATTTATTGGTAAGCTACTTTGGTAAGCTCTTTGGTAAGTAATTTGTTCGGTAAAAATAACTACGATTGTGTTCAAAATGGACATTTTTGTCCATGTGCATTTCTCAGCCAGATATAACGGCTTACCTATCCAAAAGAATTTCAGTACCAAAGAACAACGCGTGTACAAGTAAAATATATGCATTTATTGTTTTACATAGAAAAACACACAGGTTTTACGTGAACAAATATGTATGTGTAATTGAAATATGAAGAATGTTCTACATTTACATGTACACCTATAGATTTATGCAGGAAGTACACACAACGACACTGTGTTGTATACAAACTAAAGTATGACACATTTCACACTGAATAGAACACTTTTTTCTCGCTCCAATGTTGCAAACTCCACACATTCCTCTTTTGACTCCTCTGCTTTCACCGTCTATAGGGGCCTATGAACTTTGAGAAGGTCTACGATTTTCTTGTCTGCGATTTACATGTGATTCAACAAGCGAATGACTTAGTGCAAGTAAATATAGACGGCGTCTGTCCTTTTTGCTTCTGTTCCATTCAGGATCGTACAAAGAGTGTGTGACATAATCGTTCAATGCGCTCAGGTCAAGAATATTGCAAAATAATATGGCGTGCATCTATTGCATTTGTACTTGACACTGTATGTACCAACGCACTGATCAGCCTGATCTACACCCCCTTTACTTCTGTTGTAATAATCAATGACATCTGGCTTAAGTTTCGGATTCGTATAATCAATCGCAGCTTTTTTGTGTACAATTGATAATAAGTTCACGACTTTATTTTTCTTTGGTTTGCAGGAAAAAAGCAAAGTTTTGCAGTCATTGTCTGTATTTACTGCCTGAGTGGTTGAAAAGAGATTTCGATTTTGATGACTTGCAAGACTGTTGGGCAATTCCCTTCTGTTATTTCTCAAAGTACCTACAAGCGTCATATCTCTCAAATGCAGCTGTTGTGCTAAACGCAGAGAGGTAAAAAAATTATCGCACTTGACATTTCTGCCACTGCTTTTCAACTTTTCGGTCAGAGATAGTACGACGTGTTCGCTTAATGGAATGATGCACTCACTTGATTCATGATCTTTTCCGCAGTAAAATTGAAGATTACAGCAGAAATACGTTTCAGAATCACAAAGAAGCCAAAATTTTAGGCCATATTTGGCTGGTTTTGATGGCATATACTGTATATACCTACAGCGACCTCGATACGGGTAAAGCTGTTCGTCTACGGTGACTGATTCTCCGGGAACATACGCGTTTTGGCTATGTTCTACAAATCCATCTATCAGAAGTCTAACTGCAGCTAATTTATCTCTAGTAAGCCTACCTTGACGAGTTGTGACGTTATCAAATCGAAGGATCCTTCTGATGTGTTTGAATCTATTGAGGGCCATTGTTTTTGAAAAGATTGCACGCCCATAGCTCATCCGTGTTTTCCCCTGCCGCCCGGTAGACTCCACGAAGGATAAGTATTCCAACAAACGCCCTCATTTCTGTAGCGTCTAACATATTGTGATTCTCGTACAGCGTTGTCCTTGTCGATTTGTCTCAACGACGATAGTTTCTAGCATATCTACAAGACAAAATATTGAATTAGAGTATTCAGTGAGTGTATGCTATATGATATTATAACTTACCATCAGAGAAAAAAATCAAGAAACTGTCTAGAATAGGATCTTCTCTGATACGCTGATGGGCGTACGCGGTTATTCCAGGCTTTGGTCGAAGTATGTTAGCTCTATTCATTCGTCCAAAAGTAGATTCACTTCCATCTGTCCTTTCCCATTGAACTCCATTCCGTCCTAGAAGAAGGTCATTTGTTGAATCATTACTTTCCGGACTTGGTGTATTTTCATCGTCACTATCACTGCTGAGATTATTTCTACTCGCTTCGTCATCTTCATTTTCCGAAATGATTTGCGTCACATCATTGTGTACATCATCTTCAGTAATTTCTTCTCCTGCGATCGTAACATCGTCACTTTCACTTTCCTCTCTTGAAAACCATTGCAGAGAACGGATCTTGGCTTGTCGACTCATTCAGACGAATTACGAGAATGGATGTAATGAGAAAGTCACTTCTTTTCAATGAAATTACGCTTGAATATCATTCGTTTTGTCTTCGTCCAATCACATTGCTTTCTATGACGCACGCACAATTATCAACAGCTAAACACTTGCGAAAGATTGCCGTCACGTGCGGGTGGACACTTTTGTCCCGTTCGAACACATTCAACATAAATAGCGATACAGTGAAAATTAATCAGCTTCTATGCTCAAACACGGCTGAAGTATTCCATTGCATTGGATTAACAAAGTCATGGATCTACGACGTCCAAATATTAGTGCTTCAGCTACACCATGTAAAACAATTTCTTAGTTGGACACTTTTGTCCTTCCGAACACATGAGGGTTAAGAAGAAAACTAAAGATCTGTTTGTTATCTTAATCATTATTAATCATTTGATTATATACTAAATTTATTTATTTTAATTACTTATTTTACATTATTTCAAACAAACATATGATTTGTTGGTATTCTTAGTTTGTCAATCCTGTCAAATGTCTATCTTAGCTTTGATAAATAATGCACACGCCATCTCATTTTACCATTTTGCATTACTTTTGTGAAACTATTGTTTGAAAATGTTGTAAGAATACAACAAAACGTCGCAAAAATGAAGTTTTTGATTATAAAATGGTTCTCAACAATAGCACTGAAGACCGCTGACCGTAACGTCCAGTTATCATTTCGAAAGACTAAAAAATGTCCTAAACAGTGTGTTAAGACACAAAACAATACTATTTTCAACGAAATTTGTCTCAATAACAATCTGCTGCCCAAATATACGAATACCTATATATAGGAAAATGAATCAAAATGAAATAATACCATAAATGAAAAGACTAAAAGAGAAGTCATTACTTCCCGACCGGTTTCTGCCTGGCTTGCAGGCTACTCATGGGAAATGTGTTTGAACTTAAAACAAACAAGATATATACATTGTTGTACATAGAAATGAAATGAAGTCAATTACAACTTTCATTCAGAGGAGGTTCATCCTCATTTCTATGTACAACAATGTATACATATATCTTGTTTGTTTTAAGTTCAAATACATTTCCCATGAGTAGCCTGCAAGCCAGGCAGAAACCGGTCGGGAAGTAATGACTTCTCTTTGAGTCTTTTCATTTATGGTATATATATATAATTGTCTTGTTTCTTTATAAGTGAAAGATAATTTAAATCAACTTACCCGGGAATAAATATTTTCTGTGTAAAAATCTGATATTGGACATCCGACGTATTTACTAACAGCAAATATCCCACAACCACCATGATATTTAGCGAAAGGCCAAGAATTTTCCATGTAGAGCTGATCCTCTAAATTCTCGGCTACTCCCATTCGATTCCGAACTTCTTTGACAGTAATGAAGGGGTTCACAATCAGAGCAGGATGTAAAGTTGCTGCAATAATGTCTTCTCGAGAAAGAGATAAGGTTGAGGATAGCATCAGCTTTTCCAAGTTCGATGAATGACATTTAGGGTGCAGAGGATTCATTTTCTGCAAAATATCATTGAGTGAGCAATCCTTCTTTACCGTGCTCATCGTGTCAAATACCTTATCGAGACATTCTTCAATCTGGTGCGCCTCATCAGGAAAATCTTCAGTCATTCGGAAAATTCGTTGATGCACTTTACCGATGAAAATTGGAGGAAGTCTCTTCTCTTGTCTCAAGACCAAAACTGATTTATGTCCGATCGTTTCGTAAGCATTGGATGGTTTAATGGACTTCAACAATAAAGGACAGGAATCATTGCCTAGATAATACAAAGTACGACGACCTGATAATTGAGGATTCAATTGCTCCAAAGGAAAGTACACCAAATGCAGATGAGAATAACTTTTTTGACAATCTAATGGATCAACTGACTGCGTTGTGAATCTTTTTGAAATGTCTAGGCTCTGATAGCACTTGTGGAAGTAGATAAAATGCGAAATATACAAGGCAATTATAAATGCAATCCTTGTAGCCGACAGAAGAATTAAATTGAGAGATTTCGACATGCTCGGAAAGAAGCAACTTGCTATTTATATTCTCCGTTGATCATCTTTCACTTGAAGATGAAGGCACAAACATGCTATCCCAGGTTTTCAGTCCATAGTCTTCTGTCTGACCTGTTTGAATATTGCAACTTCGAAGGAAAATGATCTGGACTTGGAACCGATTTGCAAATGTGATAAAGCCGTCGCAAAACCTGTGACACCGCAAGCTGTTACGGCATTAATCCGCAAATGAATAGTATAATCTGTTCAGTAATAAATCTGTTACACAATAGCACATCCATTATTTCAGTCTAACCTTATTATCCATAAGTAACAATCGTCCATGCACAACAAATGAGCATGTAAAAGAGTGCACTGAGTAGATTACGTTCTTTCGCCGATGTCGTGTGTCACCTAGGTAACAATGTATTTATTCTTCACTCAGCAAATACTTCACAATTGTCTCGGGCAGAATACAACTTCATGAATGAAAATATCAATGAAGCAATTAATTCTATTGCAACCTTAAGCGATATCCACGGCCTCTCTACTGCTGTTTTCCCCTTTTATTAATATTACATGTACACTAACCCAAAAGTTGAATGTCGCACCTGATTTCCTTCTATTCAAATTGGAAAGGTATCACTGCGAGTGCTATATTTGTATTATATTTGCTTATAAACAGCTAGGGTAGAGGTAAAACATATATCGTTTTCAAAATATAAAGTGCTTAGAAAAGTCAATAACGGGTAGGACCACCTCTCACAAAAATGACACTCCTCACTCTTCGAGGCATACTTAATATCAAATTGTCAATCGTCTCTTGTGGAATAGCATCCCATTCCTCGGAGACACATTGTTTCAGTTCAGCAAGATTTTCGATGGAATATCGCTTGGAAATTTTTCTTTTCAACAAATCCCACACGTGCTCGATGGGATTAAGATCCGGAGATCTTGCTGGCCAGTCAATTCTCTGAGTTTCCCGCCTGTGGTGAAATGCCTCCACCAACGACGCACGATGTGCAGGAGCGTTGTCATCTTGGAAAAAGTAATTTCCTGGAGTATTTGAATCGCAAAAATCGTGTAGTGTGCTGATGTATGTAGATCAATTTACGAATGAAGTAAGCACTTTTAATTTGCTTCGACCGCCATACTAAATACCGCCCCAAACATGAATAGATCCACCCATTCCTTGGATACTCCATCGGAAGTTTGCGGAACTCATTCTCTCTCCGGCGAGTTTGGGTATTTAAACACACACTGAGATGATATACTAAGAAAAAAATGAAAAATATGAATAACTCACATCTCGTGACATGAGAGAAACCAATGAATAAATTCATTTATGATAGTGCGAAAAACACTTGTCATGTAGAAAGACATTGCATGTGTCACAGTTGCGGTTGGTTTTCACAGAGCAAAATTTACAGCGGAGTCGGTGTGCAGAATCACTCACCATTAGATACCTTTGATTTCACAATCTCACATCACAATCATTTCTACGTTCTTGCCCAGCAAGACACCGTTGGGATCCGCGTCCATTGAGGGACAAATATATTTATTTGCAATTACACGCTTGGATGCTGGCAGATCAATATCATTGCCAATATTACGGAACAGAAGCTACCAGTTTTGAAGGGTGACATCAACTCTCGTTGAAAAAATTGGATGCCACCACTTCTCTGTGCGAGTATTGATCCGATATTTGTATACATGTTGGTCCAGTTGTCTGTGCCTCCCATCATCGTGCTGTAAGCAGATAAGATAAGTGGCTGAGGTTTCGAGATGTATTTCCCTTGAGCCTTTGTCCAACGCTTCACTTCCTTCAAGGGCATCGCAGATCCACAGTTACAGGCAGCAATAACGACGCTGTTGTCTTTCCATTTCAGAACTTGAATATAATTGTCATTACATTTTATATCTAGCGCTCCCCTTTCTCTTGATGAAAAATTGTCTTTGACGGACAGAGGACAAGTCCCGAATTCAATTTCCTCGTAGAGTACCAGCGTAACCATTTCCAATTTCCATCTGAGCTTCTAGGAGGGGCAACGAAGAAAATGGAGGCCTATTGCTTATCTTCCATCTTTGAAAGGTCTAATCCTTAGTGCCAGACCACTGAGACCAGAACCAGCAGTTGGTTGCTCGTTTTGTAGAATTTCGGTTTTCTTTCCATCGCAGACAGAAATGTTATGCAAGTATCCACCGGGGAAATTTTGACATCAGACTTTGTATCCACATCTAATTGGCGCTCCTCTAGTAAATTGTTTCAGAGATCCGCCTTTTTTTCCAAAGTATTCGATCATCGATTAATCAGTATATGAAAATTGGCTGTTGTGAGAATTTTTCTTGAAAAATTGTTTGTGCATAAGTAATGGGAAAAAGACCGGACCAGGACACCATAAAATCAAAAAAAAAATAGTACTTTTAAAAACGACATAAATTCATGAATTTAGTCCCTTTTTCAGGTTTTTAAGACCTAAATTCATGAATTTGGTTCATTCAAAAAGTACCATTTTTTTCAAAAATGGTACTTTTAAAAACGACATAAATTCATGAATTTAGGTCTTAAAAACCTGAAAAAGGGACTAAATTCATGAATTTATGTCGTTTTTAAAAGTACTCAATTTTCAAATTTTTCAAAATCTCAAATTTGAGAATTACAATTTTCACCCTCAAAATCATGACCGTTCCAGGACACCAAAAATTATAAAAGTTGAGTATCTCAAATTTGTGATTATGACATTTTTCATTGTTTAAATCATGACCGTTCTAGGACACCGAAAATCATAAAAGTTGAGAATTTCAAATTCATGAATTTTATCCATTTTTCAGGTTTTTAAAATATATCATGTGACTTGCGAACCGAAGGTTCAGGGCTTCGCCCGTTAAAAATATTTCTTTAAAAATGGAAGAAACAAAAGTGGAAGGAACTTCAGAAATGGATGAAACAAAAATGGAAGGAACTTCAGAAATGGAAGAAACAAAAGTGGAAGGAACCTCAAGAATATATCCTTCGTTATCTCAATTAAAAATAAGTGAATTAAATATTGAAAAACACAAAGATAGAGTTAGGTATATGAAAGATAAAGAATCTCAATTATTATTAAGATTAGAGCATTATAAAAAGTTAAGAAAGAGATGGTCTAATGCTTTAACAATTGTCATTTCATCTGGCGTTCTTACAATTCCAGTAGTTGCTACTGCTTTAACTCGATACAAAATGAAAACACATTTCCATCTTTGAAATATTTTATTCACATCACAGACAAGTACTATGTACAAGTAGCATGGTTTACAACGAATAAAATATGTTGACTAGAAAATGTATTATGCCATGATACAATTGTTTCTGTATGAGTAAAATAAGGTAAGGCTCATAGAACTATAAAACCAATGAGGAAAAGTAGCATGGTTTACAACGAATAAAATATGTTGACTAGAAAATGTATTATGCCATGATACAATTGTTTCTCGTAAATTCAAATAAGGGAAGGGTCATAGTACTATAAAACCAATGAGGACAAGTAGCATGGTTTACAACGAATAAAATATGTTGACTAGAAAATGTATTATGCCATGATACAATTGTTTCTCGTAAATTCAAATAAGGGAAGGGTCATAGTACTATAAAACCAATGAGGACAAGTAGCATGGTTTACAACGAATAAAATATGTTGACTAGAAAATGTATTATGCCATGATACAATTGTTTCTCGTAAATTCAAATAAGGGAAGGGTCATAGTACTATTATCTATTGGGAGTAGCTTACCGTTTCAATTGATTGAGTTTAAAATTTGATCAAGGGTTGGGCGGTGTCTCCCATGGCGAAGATACGAGTCAATAATAGCGAAGTTCCTTTTGAAAAATGATATAGATTCCGTCGAGTTCTTAATAAACGGAAATCGTAAATATAGTTTATAAAATTTTCTTAAAAAGATGCTATAGCTTCTCGAATAACCTAATTGTTTACAAACATGGCCACTTCCCCGGATTGCAGTCAAAGCTCTTCCTTTTAACAACGATAACTTCACAGTATTGTTCACCGAAATGTCTTCTTCTCTTCTTAAATGTGCTAAATAATTAGTTAGCTCTGATGCCAAGATGTCTCTTTGAATTTCTTCTTCAAAATTATCGTTTGAACTGATATTGATGGCGTTATCTTGCAATGTGTCTTCAAATCGATTTATCACTAAAAATTCTCTGAATGTTTTTGATGCGTGGATGTCTTCTTCTTCCCTTGGTTTAAGATATTTCTCCTGAAATTCTGTTAGCATCTCAATACACTTCTCCCGTTGATCTTCGTTCACAATAGTGTCTGAAATTTTTCTTTTCAAATCGGCAAAGGCGATGCTTGAACGTGCCACTTTCGTTAAAACGTAGTGAATTAATTATGATAAAAAATAAAATTGTTGAAAGTCGCTGATGAAATTGACCAAAATAGATAAAGGTCACAGATGATTCGTAAGCAGTCACAGTCTCGTAGAACGCTCGCAGAATGAATGCACGCAGTAATACGTGGAATAATGGCAGCAGCTGTTCAAGTGAAAAGTTGAGTTATGCGGGTCATAAGAATTCTCTCATACTGAATAGCTTAAACTGCTAGCAGCTGTTCATGTTGAGAAATTTGGTAACAGATGTTGCTAATGTCTTAATACAGATAAAACAATCAATATTCTCTTAACAAGAGTTCATAAGAATAAAATGGTACAATGTAACGTTTTAATTTAGATTAAATTAAATCATTTCAAAATCGAATAAGTAGTAAAGAAAGACATCATTAGAGAACAGTTTTAAATCAATACCCCCTCCCTTCTGACTAAGTAGCAAGGAAAGTCATCATTGTGGAACAGTTTTAAATCAATACCCCCTCCCTTCTGACTAAGTAGTAAAGAAAGACATCATTAGAGAACAGTTTTAAATCAATACCCCCTCCCACCCCCAGTAGTAAGGAAAGTCATCATTATAAAAATGTTTTAAATCAATACCCCCTTCTGACTAAGTAGTAAGGAAAGACATCATTAGAGAACAGTTTTAAATCAATACCCCCCCTCCTTCTGACTTCTAGGGGTCCCTTAAGAAATTTTTTTATTATAAAATGAGCAACATAAATGAGTTTTTGAAATTATATGGAACACAGACAACAACGAATTTCGATTTAAATAAGATTGCTAATCGATTAGGAATAAAGAATTTTCACATATTGATGAGGGATGAATTACAATTCCTAAAAAATAGGCCAACAGGAACCTTCAGTTCCCGGAACAAAGTTCCATCAATAACTGTAAATTTCATAACGAATCTTCACACTTCAGACCAAAACGGCGTACATTGATCAGCAGGCGTTAAAAATCATCAGCAAAACTATTATTTTGATCGCCCGGAGGCTGAGAACTATTATTTTGATTCATACGGTTTGCCCCCTACAAATGAAGTAAAAGAATTACTTGGCAATGGAATTTATAATACGTTTCAAATTCAAACACCATGCACTACTTATTGTGGACAATTATGTCTTTATGTTTTATTTAAATTACAAAAAGGAGTACCATTTCTAGATATTATGTTAGAGTTAAACAATCTATAACTCAAGCGAAGCTAGCTAAAGCGCCACCTAAAGGTTAAAGCTCTGTTTTCTGTAATTCATTTTGATAAAAACGACCTCTGATATCCTCATTATCTAAATCTTTAATTTCATAAGTAATCGGATAAGTTTTATTTATTTTGCAAACTTCAAATATTTCTTTAGTCCAATAGCCAACAAAGCCTTTTTCAAATTTATTCTTATATTTAAATATTCTAACTCTATCTCCAATTTTAAATTTCGGTTTAAGTTTCTGCAAATTCGGATTACTCTCATTCGAATTATTATTCTCGAATATTTTCTTTCGTATCAAATCAGGGTCGTCAGAAGCATTCTTTGGAGTTTCTTCAATACCAGAATGAACTTTATTATTGTACTCTTCTACAACTCCTGGTAATATCCTCAACCATTTCTGATTTCCTTGCTGAGTAAACTTTTTGAAAATTTTATTTTTTAACGTCCGATTAAATCTTTCTATCACTACAGCTTTTCCTGCGTTTTCAGTTGAATAAACAATTTCAAATAGTGGCTGAACGTTTCGGTTATAAAATTCCGACCCTTTATCAACAAACAATTTTTTTGGCTTTCTATTACTTTCTTTAAAGATTTCTTCAAACGCATATTTAACTGATAGACCACTTTTATTTTTTAAAGGTTTTACCCAAGCATATCGTGTATATAAATCTATAACTGTCAATGCGTATTTGTAGTCAGACTTTGTCTTAGAACCTTCGGTTCGGTCCCTTTCATTCGGCATATGAATAAGATCAGCACTCCAAATATCATCTTTATTAAATACTTTTACTTTTAATAAATATTTAGGCTTTCTATATTCTTTATGAATTTCAGATGCATAAACGTCTGAATTATGATTTTCATTTAAACCCTGACCGAATAATATTTTAGCTTGTAAAGCTTTCTTAACAAACATTCTTTCAATTTTTTCTCTAAATGTAGGATTCTGAATACTATCTAATTCTTGAATCATCTTCTTATCAGCTGCATGACGAGAACTTAGATCATGATTTCGATAAGCTAAATCATGCCTGTAAGCGGCGGCATCTACTCTATTTATTGGTTCTTCACCTGGTTTCGGATTATCATTCTCATCTAGTCTTATATCTAATCGAGTTCCTGGCCCAGTATATGAATGACCAGGAAGATGTTTTTCTTTCGAATATTTACTCCAAATAAATCCAGGAAAGTTTTCTAATGTTTTTTGTATATCACCACCGGAGTGGTATGGAACTTTGTTCTTGTCACCTCCAATATGCTGACAGTTTGAGTTTTTATTTTTGTTTAATAGATAATTCAATAAATCTAAATTAGAAATTTTTAATTTAATTAAATTTTCGGAATTTTTAGTATTCATTTTAAAAGATAAAAAAAATTAAGAAGATAAAAAAAATTGTTTTACCGAAAAGAACCAAAGGTCCTGAGGTTATTACCTTATCATACTAGGACTTAGATATATTCCAGAACCATCTTTAGTTTCTTTAATTTCAATTAAATCATCAACATTGTGGAGAATATTTTTAAGAACTCGTTTTCCTTCATCAACTAATTTTAATTTACTGATAAAATTATCTACTATTCCTTCTCCCCTAGCAACTTTCTCTAACTCTCTGTTATGACGTTTTTGTTCTTCTAATGCTGCCTTCTCTGATTTATTTTTATTTACTGCTTGGACAATACCAGCTGTCCCACCTGCAACACTTCCTGCTGCAGCTATGCCACCTATTATTAGTGGAATTAATGGAAGAATCCCACCATTCTTTTCTTCTTGTAATTGAATATTCTCTATCATTGGTTTACTTATGTAATACTTTTTTTTATTAATCGTAATAGTTTTAGGGGTATTTTTGTCAACAATATTACGTAATTTTAATTCAACAGTTTTATTATTAATATTACTTTTCGCTTGCGACATTTTTAATAAAAAATTTTAAGTTAAGAATTTAAAGTTATCAAAAAATTTAAATCTATTCTAGTTATGAAAAATTTTTAGTTAAGAAATTTTAAGTTAACAAAAATTTTAATCTATTCTAGTTATGAAAAAAATTTTAATTAACCTATCCTAACCATCTTTCCATTAAGAATTTCAATAGAATATTTTGCATCTTCTAGCAATAAACCATAAGCCATCAATGAAGTTGTGGAATCTTTCTTTTCAATATTAATTGTTACATCACAACCATTTTTAATAATATCTTCAGATTGTGCACTTAAATCGAAACAGAAAATTGGATATAAATGTCTCCAATCTCCAGGAGTTAATTGTGGTTCAACTCCAAATTCTATACAAAGATTTCTATAAGAATCATATCCTTCCATAAATTGATTATTGGTATCATCGAATCTTAATGGATCAATTGGATATCGAGTTTGATTAAATGAAACTTGTAAACTTCGAATTGTATTAATATGAAAAAGATTATTGTTCTTATCAAAACTTGGAGAATTATTTCTTTGAAATGTTAGTAATAAATATCTTGGAGTATTCGCAGTTCTAGTAAAATGCCAGTTAAATCTTTGTTCGGAAAAAGTTACTGAACTAGCAGTTCTCTTTAGAAAATTTACTGGAATTGGTTTGTTAGTATTTAATCTTTTTGCAATAGCTGTTTCAATCTCTAAACTAGGAGTAATATGCTTAATCCACCATTCAAGTCTATCAATTTTTAAATATGCTTTTTTTCCAGTTTTACCAAAAAAGATTAATTCATTATTTGCTGTACGATGAATTATTAATTTAAATTTTAATTGATATGATATTTTATCATAATCTAAATAACCGAATAATGGAGACAATGACCAATTTACTGTCTGTTTACTTTTTTTGTTAAATTCACGTCTTTCTTTATATGCATCATTATTTGTTTTATTTAAATGTTTTGCAATATTTTCTACATCTTTCGCAATTCCTGCTGCATCTGTTCCAGCGTGAGTTAAATCATCAACAATTATACCATCATTAGTATCAGGAAACCAACCTTCGATTTCATGCTTTTTATTATTTTCACCAATTGTTACAAATCTAAGCATTGTATCAATTACACCTGGAGAATCACTTATTGTTTCTATATTTTGAGTTGCAACATCTAAACGCATTTGCGTAAATAAACTTGGGAAAAAATTATTCTCTAGTGTAATATTATCGGTATCTGGTAATGGTGTTGTAAAATTAGCATCACTATATAAAGAATATTCACAGTGTAAAAATGAATCAGGTAAATATAAATAACTCTGCTGATTATCAACTTCAAAAATTAAATCACCTCCAGTGTTTACTCTACTAGAAGATCCGGGATTCATGGCAATTCTTATATAGTCATTCTTTTTTTGATTATAACTGACGAACGGAGGATCGTCTAATTTAAATTTATTTTCGATAAGCGAAGACATTTTTATAAAAAATAATTTGACTTTTTGTTTTTCTCACAGACAGAAAAAAAATTTTTACTAAAATATAATTTTAGAATTTTGCTAGACCAGCTCCGCTACAGCTTTGCTGGTTAGACCGAAGGTTGCTGCTCACGCCATTTCCTCTTATTTCTTCAATTGTTTTTTCATTATGTTTACTATCACCCTCTACAGCTATGTTAGCAATTTTATTTTTTGTTTCATCTGAAAGTTTTTTTAATTTTTTTAGTTCTTCGGAATCATTCTTGAGTTTACGAATAGCTTCTAGTTGTTTTAATTCGTTTTGAGACTTGACAGCATTTGATATTGCACTAGCTGTACTACCTATAGCAGCTGCTCCTTTTGCAGCAGATGTAATCAAATCTTTATTATTTTTAATTAAGTTAACGATACTACCAATACCAGAAAAGATGCCATCCCCTTCTTTTTGAACGGTTTCTCTATTATCATAATGGTAAACCGGATTCATACGTGGTTCATGAGCAATTTTTTGATTTGAAGCAAATTGTTTAAGATTGTGTTTATAAATTATAGGCATTTTTTAGTAATAAATTTGACTTTTGGGAAAAATATAAATACGGGCGAAGCCCTGGAAGACATCTCCGATGTCCATTATAAAAAATGTTTATTTTTTGTTCTTAACTTTTACAGATTGGGTTTTTGGTTTAACTTTATCAGGAACCAAACCTGCATCAATCATTCTTTTTATTCTATGATTTTCTTTCATAATATTTCTTTGTTTTATTAACTCTTCTAATTGTTTTATTCTTTTAAAATTATTAGCTCTAATTTTATCCATTTTTAAAATTATATACTTTTATATTTTTAAATTTTTTTTAAAAATTATATTTATACTTTTATATTTTTAAAATTATATTTATATTTTTTAAATTATATTTATATTTTTTATGATTTTTATTTTTTGTAGGTAAAAAATATTTAAGTTAATATTTACAATACTCGTTTAAGATTTACGTTTATGAATATCTAACAACTTCGAGATAACTTTATTAATTGCTTGTTGCACTTTATCTATTGCATCTAGAAGCGTGTGATGTACTTTAATTTCTTTTTCAGTCATTTCTAATTTTTTCTCACTTTTCTTTAATTCTGTTTTTAAAGCATTTAATTGAACTTTAAGACCATCTACTTTTCTTTTAACGGAATCTAACTGTTCTTTATTTTCTTTAGAGTTTTCTTGTAAATTTTTCTTTAATTCATTTTCTAAATTGATTTTCAGAGTTTTCATTTTATCAACTTTTTCATTAAGTGATTTTACTTCAATTTTTAATTGATTTATTTTTTTAATTTGTTGAGCAATTTTAGAACTCAATTCATTCACACTTTTTTGGAATGTAGTTTGTAACTGTTTTAAATTTTTTTTAATTCTTTCAGGTAGTTTTTCTATTTCATCTTCTAATTGTTCTTTTAACATTTTTATCTGATGTTTATTTTTAATTACAGCAGATTTTAAATTTATAGAAAGTAATATTAAAATTTTTGATTGTTCAGAAATCTTTTTAAAAAGTTTTGCTATTTCTGCTTCTAGCTCTCTATCCTTTTTATCAAGTTTTAATAATTTTTCGTTTAATGATTTGTCATTAAGTTTAAGCAACTTTAATTCGTTCATCAGCGGAACCATAACATCGTTTATATATTTTTCTTTTAAGTCATTGATTTGTGTATCAACATATTGTTTATTTGTTAACTCTGTATTTTGTTGTGGAAGAATAGAAAGATGTAATGGACCAGATAAAACGTCTCCAGTTTTCATTATATAATTTTCTAGCTCTATTTCTGATTCACGATTATTCGGGATATATGCACCTCCACCAACATTTGGTAACATCATTTTTAAACAATAAAAATAAAATTTTTTCTGATTATAAAAATACATAAATTATAAAAATAAAATTTTTCCTAATAAAAATAAAAAAATGGAAATGAGTCAAATTTGTCAAGTTTGCAATATGCGTTTTTTAAATCAAACACTATTATATTCTCATATGAAAAACACACCATGTGGTATGCATATGAATCAATTACAACCTAATAATAGTATTCAACCTAATAATAGTATTCAGAATAATATTCAACCTAATAATAGTATTCAGTATAATAATATTCAATCAGAGCAACCATTACAAAGATTAAAGCATTTATTTATTTCAGATAAAGAACAAAATCTTTATACTGCTAGAATAAATACACCTAGGCAAAATACACCTAGGCAAAATAATAATAATCCTTTTGTTCAAAATAATCCTTTTGTTCAAAATAATAATGTAGCACAAAATAATCCTTTTGTTCAAAATAATAATGTAGCTCAAAATAATAATGTAGCTCAAAATAATTATATTGATAAAAATCAATTTGTTGAAAGTAATAACAAAAAAATATGTTCCGGATGTAATAAAAATATAACATCAAAAAATTTTGCACGTCATTTAAAATTATGCGAACAACCAGAAGAGGTTAAAAAAAATAAAAAAGATAAATTAAAAGATCAGTTATGTCGTAATTGTAATAAATATTTTACAACTCAAGGAATTACTAATCATTATAATTCTTGTATAAGTTCTACAAGACAATGTACAAGTTGTCAAATTACTAAACCTAAGACAGAGTTTTATGATAGTAAATATCAGTGTAAGGATTGTTTAAAAGAAAAAGTTAAATGTAGAGGTTGTCAAAAAATTATATTAAAGAAAAATTTTCAGCGACATGTAACACTATGTCCAAAACTTAATCAACATAATAATCAACATAATAATAATTTATATTAGTATTTCAACTAAAATAGTTGTATTTCAACTAAAATAGTTGTATTTCAACTAAAATAGTTGTATTTCAACTAAAATAGTTGTATTTCAACTAAAATAATCTTATATATATTAAAATATTATTTTTTTATAAAGAATAAAATATTATTTTATTAAAATATTCTTAAGCATTCCGGAAGAGAGGAGAGGTTCGGAACATACTTCTTTTGAGTATAGGAACAAAAAGTCCGACACATTCCGGAGGTTCTACAGAGGTTAAAAACACTCATAAGAGTGTAAGAATGCGAGTCCGGAATTAAAAAATAATAATTCCTAAATTTTTATTTTAAAAATATCAAATGAATAAAAACAAAAATTTGGAAGATTTATATTCACCGGTTATAATTAAAAGTAATAAAAGTAATAAAAGTAATCTAAGTCGTCATAAATCTCTTAATGCAATAAACGAAATAATAAATAATTATATGAATAACACTGAGTTTCAAGATACACTAACCCCTCAATATCCGAATCTCAAAGATATTAATAATATTGTAGAAAATCCTATATATAATACTAAATATAATAATAATATAGATAAAAATATATATAATAATATAGATAAAAATATATATAATAATATAGATAAAAAATATTTAGAGACACTACCCCCTAATTCATCTCTTAATAAAAAAATACCACAATCAGATCTTACACGTCTTTGGAATTTTTTAAAATTTCATTGTATAAAAATATTGTTAGCATGTATTTTAATATTTTTTATTTATCATCTTGTTATATGTATTGGAAATCAATGGGGTTACTTTCTAACAGAGGAACAAAAGAGAATAAATTTTTATAAACAAGAAATAAAAACTTTTAAAGGATGGAAGACTGAGGAGGATAAGATTAAGGATAAAACTAATAATAAAAATATTAAACAAGGTAAAATGTATCAAGAAAATTTACATTTCATTGTTTACGGTAAAACTGGAAGTGGTAAGACTACGTTTATTAAAAAATATATAAACCAATATTATAAGGACGAAACAAAAGTACATATTTTTTGTATGCATACTTCTGAATGGCCAACTTTTACAAACGTCTATAATGATAAACAATTAGATGAGTTACAAGATATGGAAAGTTTTGCTGGTACACCTGAAAATAAATCTTTATTAATTTTAGATGATGTTGCAAGTTTATCAAAACAAAAAAATATGTCAGAAATATTTACAAAAGGAAGACATCAAAATATTCAAATAGTTGTATTAGCTCATAAAGCTTGTGATGTAGATAATAAGATTAGAGAAAACATTCAAACATTTTTTACAACTACACAAAATAATGCAGCATTCTTTAATGATATTAATAAAAATTATAAAATGAATATGCCTTTATCATATTATACACATCATAAATATGGAATAATACGTGTTGACACCATAAGTGAACATATGCAAGTATATGATAAAGATTTAAATATATTAGTAGATACCGAACATGAAATCTATAATAACTCTCAAGATTTTGATATTATAATATATGCAAATACAAAACATTTATCAAATCAAGTTATAGAACAAATAATTATCTTTTTAGAGTCTGAAGCAAAAGTACCACTAAAAATTATTCCTGATACATTTTATTTTTATTTTGATCATTATTTAAATGCAAAATTTGGTATACCAATGCCTAACAGATTACAAGATAATGAAACATTAAACTATTTAAAAATTGCAATAAATGATGTTAGAAACGGTTTAAGAAAAGCAACACCAATAATAACTGATGTTAAATCTACATTTTCTGATGCTAAATCTACATTTGATGAAGCCAAAAAAACATATAATGATATAAAACCATTAATAAATGGTGTAAGTGAAATACTTAATGATTAAACAAATTATACATTTTTTTTAAATTATTAATAATTTTTTAAATTATCCAAATATTTTAAATATATGGAGGAATGTTAAATTTCTGTAATGTTTTTAAATCATATACTGTTAAGTTATCTTTATTGATTAACCACCATAAATTATTAAAAGCCAAGAATACTCTAAAACTTCGAAGACATAATGGAAAATCATTTGTTTTAGCATATTTAGGTATATCATGTTTATTTTGTAGTCTTTCACAAATTGCATATATTTATGATGATAGTAAAATTTTACTTCTTGTTTAGGTGTGAGTGGATTTGTAGGATGTCTATAATTTTTTAAAACTGGTACATGTTCTATTTTATACTCTTCAAACATTTTTTATTTTTTATGCAAAAAAACATATTAAATATAACTTTTTTTATAAATAAATATAATTTTATTTATAATCTTCAAACATTTTGTTTTGTAATTAAATATAATTTTTTTTAAAATTTTCTCTAAAAAAATAAAAAATGGAAAAATTTTATTGCAACTTATGTAAAAAAAAGTTGCAAACAAAAAGAAGTTATCAATCTCATCTACAAAGTAAAATGCATTTACAAAATGTAGAACGAGTTGATGAAGGAAATATATTAAAATTAAATAGTTATAAAAACTATATAGAAACATTACCTACTGATATAAAAGTTAAAAAAATATTTTATGATTATTCACATTCGGAATATAAAAAAGTTTTTAATAGTGAAGATGAACATGTGCCAGATGAAAGATATTTATTTAGCGATACTGATGAATTTAACGAAATAGATGAATTTGATGAAGCTGAACGAACCGATGAAGCCTTACAAACAGAAGGTTCTAGGGCTTCGCCCGTAACAGATATAAAATATTTATTTAATCAGTCTTTTGAATATAATGAAACCGATAAAACTTTTTCTGATATTCTAACCAACTTTTATAATATATTTAAGAAATCTTTCAAATGTTATATGAATGTAGAAGTACTTTATACAAAAAATGGACCTGATGGAATTCCTGAAGAAATAATACAAGGACATTTTACAAATTCACAAGAAATTCATAATGTAAATGATATACAACCCATATTTGAATCGATGATACTTAAATTAGAAAATTGTATAATTGAAGCCCAGTTACGTGAATCTGGTTGGAGATTTGTTAAAATACTATCTAAGAAAATAGTAATTGATAAATATAAAAATAATACTGGTGGTAGTTATGTTCCTTTGCCTTTCAGTTCACCACAATTAATCAACATAAAAAATGAAGATGATTATTGTTTTCTGTGGAGTATTATAGCACATTTACATCCTGCAAAATATCATAAAGAAAGACTAAGTCATTACAATAAAGAATACATAAATGAATTTGATCTTTCTGATGGCTTAGATGAATTTCCATATGATTATAATAAGTTAAAAAAGTTTCATAAAAAGAATAAAAATTTAATAGAAGTAAATGTTTTTGAATTAAATGTGAATTATGTTTCTATTGGTAAAATTACTCCACTTTACTCAGATTCAAAAAAATTTTATTTGAATAATAAAAATTTATGCCAATCAGAAATAGTATATAATGATAGAGGAAATTACATGCATCATAATATTTTTTACCAAGGAAATATAATATGTACTGAAAAATTTGAAATTATAAAAACACTATCACCAATAATGATTAATCACAATAATTATAAAGGACGTAATGATGATTATAATTACAAATATTCATCTTTATCTTCAGAATATCAACAAAAATTAGAAAATTTAAATGAAAGTTTACAAAAATGTAAAACAGATTATCAACAACAATTAAAAATGTTACTACAAGAATATCACCATAAATATCAAATAAGATAGAAACGATTCAAAAATTAAATGAAGAAAATAATAAAAAATTAAATAATGAAGAAAATAAAGAATTAAATGAATGTTTAAAAAAATGTCTACAACAATATAAAGAACAATATGATAAAGAATATATTTATCAGCTACAAATATTAAATCAAAATTATCATCAAAATACATTTAATATTACAAAAGAAATTAATGAAACACATGAAATATATAAAGATAAATTTGAAAAACTAGAACAGTCAAAACAACCAGCACAAGCGAATATATTATATTATCAGGGACATTTTATATTGTGTAAAGATGTTTCTATATTTACAAAAACTTCAGATAATAAAAATTTTCCTTGTCTTCAATGTATGACAAGTTTTAGAACTTTAGAAGAAATGAATAGACATTTGGAAAATTGTCAACAAAACGAAGCAGTTCAAAATACTTTTCCTAAAGATGATTATTTAGAATATAATAAATGGTATTTTAAAAATAAAGTACCCTTTACTATTTATTGTGATTTTGAAGCATATAATGTTAATATGACACAAAATCGAACGGAAAGTTCCAGGGCTTCACCCGATTCTGAAAATTATAATTCTGAAAATTATAATTCTGAAAATTATAATTCTGAAAAAAGTGCGCCTGAAAGAAGTGCACCTGGAAAAAGTTCAACTGAACAAAGTAAAGAAAAATATTTATTTGAACAAAAACCATTATGTTGGGGAATGTACATTCATTCAAATTATACTGAATTATTTAAATCAGAATATTTACAATACTATGGTGAAGATAGTTCAGAAATGTTTACAAAGAAAGTAGAAGAATTACAAGGACTTTTTTCACAATTGCTTGAAACAAATAAACCAATGATACCATTAACGGATGAAGAAAGAAAAGAATTTTATGATGAAATAAATTGTTATTACTGTGGAAAATGTTTTATAAATAAATATAAAACTGGCAGAGGTAGATATATTAATAAAGTAAAAGATCATGATCATCTAAATGGATTATATAGAGGTGCAGCACATAATTCTTGTAATCTTAATGCTAACAAATTTAAATATAACTTTGTTCCTCTATATTTCTACAATGGTTCTAAATATGATTTCCATCTAGTAATGAAAGATTTATTTTCATCAGAAAAATTACATCAACAAAAAATAAATGTACTATGTAAACAAGAAGAAGAATATTTTTCAATGCAATTAGGTTGCATTAGAATTTTAGATGCATTTAGATTTTTTACTCCTTATTCATTAGATGTTATGGGAAAAACTTTGAAACCTGAACAATGTAAAATATTAAATAAATATAATTTAAAACCTTTAAAAGGCATATTTCCGTATGAGTATATAGCCTGCGGCTCACAGTCGAAGACTGATATAACTGGAGATAAAACCTGTGGTTCACAGTCGAAGACTGATTTTAATTCTGTGAATAAAATTATGGAAGAAAAACAACTTCCTCCAATAAATAAATTTAAATCAACATTAAAACAATCACAATTATCTGAAGAAGATTATGCAGAAGCTGAAAAAAATTGGAGAGAGTTAAATTGTAAAACAATGTATGATTATACAATGAAATATCTACAGATAGATGTATTAATACTAGCTGATCTTTTTGAAAACTTTCGTGATATGTGTTTAGAATATTACGGAATAGATCCATGTTATTGTTATTCTACACCAGGTTTAACATGGTTAGCAGGATTAAAACATACAAATGTTAAACTTAAACATTATAAAGAAAATACATATGATAAATTATTATTTTTTGAATCTGGAATTAGAGGTGGAGTTTCATCAGTTTTAGGTAATAGATATGTTAAATGTTATAATAAGAAAGTAAATCCACAAGAATATGGAATAATGAAACCTTTATCTCCAGAAGAAAAAGAAAAAATATTAGAAATTTTTCGAACGAAACGAGAAGGAGTAGAACGTGAAAAAGCAATTGATGAATTCATGCGAGAAAACTATTTGTTATATTATGATTTTAATAGCTTATATTCTTCTTGCATGATACAAGAATTACCAACAGGTGAGATGACATGGTGTAATAATCTTGATTATCAAAAAACATATGATGGAAATCGTAATTCTGGTTATATATATGAAGTTGATTTAGTATACCCTGATTATATAAAAGATAAAACAAAATATTATCCTTTCTGCCCAGAAAACAAAATTCCCATTATAAAAGATTTTTCAGATTATCAAAAATCTTTAATTCCTAAGAAATACAGACCAACAAAAAAACTTATGTTAACACAAAGCAATAAAGGAAAGTATGTTGTTGAAGGAAGAATGCTAGATTGGTATTTAGATCATGGAATGATTCTCACAAAAATTCACCGGAAACTAGTGTATAAAAAATCTAAATGGTTAAAAGATTATATTGAGTTCAATATTGAAAAACGTAAAATAGCTAAAAGAAATAAAGATGATTTTGGAAACGTGTTCTTCAAATTAATGAATAATGCATTTTATGGTAAGACTTTAGAAAATGTGCGTAATAGACAAAATATTGAAATAGTTTATGATAAAGATAGGTTTCAAAATTTAACAAGGAAACCTACATATAAAAGAACTACTAGATTTAGTGATGAACTATGTGCTGTACATTTACGTCGAATCAGCGTAAAACATGATAAGTTTAATTTTATTGGATTCACTATATTAGAATTAGCTAAACTATTTATGTATAGATTTATATATGATTATTTAGCGCCTGCTTATGGCAAAAACTATAAATTACACTTTACAGATACCGATTCTGTTTCCTTAGAATTAACAATACCGTATAATTCTACACTTGATGAAGAAATTAATAAAATAAAAGATATCATTCATCCTTCTGATTTATGTAAAGTAAAAGATGAATTAGAAGGAAATGAAGATTTCATAACAGAAGCTATATTTTTAAAATCTAAATGTTATTGTTATAATACAACTAATAATATTAAACGCATAAAACATTAAAAGGAATTTCAAAGGCATCAGTGGCTAATCAAATAACATTTCAAGATTATAAAAATGCATTATTTAATAATGAAATAAAAACAGCATGTAATTATAGACTTAATTCAAAGAAACATAAAATGTATTTAAAAGAAGAACATAAATTAGCATTAGATCCATTAGATGATAAAAGAAAAATTTTACCTGATGGAATAACTACTTTACCTTTTTAATTTTCTAATTTCTAAGATAGACAAATTTGATATATACATAAAATAAAAAAATATAAAATATTATAAAATAATATAATAATATAACATAAAATAATAATATAAAATAATATAAAATTATCATATAAAAATGGATAAAGTTAGAGCTGATAATTTTAAAAGAATAAAACAATTAGACGAATTAATAAAACAAAGAAATATTATGAAAGAAAATCATCTTCAACATAGAATGACAAAAGCTGGTATTCAATCTGATATGTTTGATAAATTAAAATTAACTGAAGAAGTAAAAACTGATTATGAAAAAACTGTCGAACCATTTAAAACTCTTGAAAAGGAACTTAATGAAAAACGTGTTGATATAGCGGATCCTGTACTTAAAACACTATTAGATGACTATGGTTTATTAGAGGCAAACATAGATAAAAAATTACCAAAATCTATGTTATTCGAACATTCTACTTTCTTTTTAGATAAAAAATTATTTGCAAGATTTTATCTTGGTGGTAAAGAAATATTTCCACAACCTTTACGAGGATTAATTTTTACGCCAGATAAAAAACCTATTAGTTTAGATAGAAATTTTGTTGATCTTTTAAGAGGAGCAGATTTAAAAAATTATGCTGTAGAAGATCTAATAAAATATAAAACTATATTAGATAGAGTAGGTGTAGTAAAATCTCTAAGACGTTATAAACAATTAGAAAATTTATTATCAACGGGAGTTAAAGTAGGGAAAGGTTTATCTGAAAAACAGAAAACAGAAACAACTGTATTTTTACCAGATGATCCACAAGAATTACTAAATAGATTAAATATTTTAATATCGGCAATAAAAGAAGGACATAATTCTAGTTTTAATGAAATTCATGCTATATTGAAAAGACTGTTAGAAAAGAAGATTCTAAATGAAAAGGATTATAAAAGTGTAGCTGAAATATGTTGTTTCTAATTTTTATCTATGATTTTTATCTATGATTTTTATCTATGATTTTTATCTACGATTTTTATAAAAAATATTTATTTAATTTTTTAGTTTAAAAATGTGTTCAGCAGATTTAGACAAAATTAATAATCATTTACAAAATTTAACAGAGATTTTGGGTTCATCAAAATTTAGTACGACGTTAAAAATTATAACAACTACTTCATCACACACTTGTAATTTAGAACCCATTCTACATTTGGAACAAAATAAAAATTATCAAATTGCATTGACTAGTTTCTCTACATTTAACACTATTCAAAATGTTATAAAAGATGTGAATGATCAATTTAGATATTCTACTGATAAAGGCAAAACATGGAAAATATTAACTTTTCTTCCTGGTTCTTACGAAGTTGAAACAATATCAAATGAAATTAAGAGACATTTAGGTATACCATTTAAAGATAAGAAACAATTACATTTTGCAGTTGAACCGGCAGTTAATAAATTTTCTCTTACTTTAGACGAAAATCATCAAGTTGATTTTAATCATGATAGATCATTGTCAAAGCTATTAGGATTTAATAAACAAACTTACAGTCAAGGTTATCATTTAGGTGAGAAGATTCCAAAAATAACTGAAATAAATTCAATTGTTGTACATTGTGACATTATTGAAGGAGGATATATAAATGGTAAATTATCAAATTTAATATTCAGTTTTCCAGCTTTTACTGTACCAATTGGTTATAGATTAAATGTAATTCCACAAACATTAATATATTTTCCTATTACAAGAAAAACTATTAACAACATTAACATGAGAATCACTGATGAAAAAGGACAAGAAATAAATTTTGGAGGTGAAGAGATTATGATAGATCTTTTGGTTCGGGAGGTATAAACTCCTACGCGAAGCTAGAGAAGTTTAATTTTTTTTATCATTTTCATTATTAATCTTATTAATCTTATTAATCTTATTATTAGAAACAAAAAATAAACTTAAATTAAAATTTTATTTTTATTTTTTTGTTTCTAAAAACACTAATTCAATAATGGATGAATTTATTACTTTAAAAATGAATGAAATATCTTTAAATAAAAAAAAACTTAAATTTAATCATCATCCAAATTTATCTAATAAAGTTTTAGCAGTTATTTGCGGAAGATCAGGATGTGGAAAAACATATCTATTATTTAAAATTTTAACGACTCCAAATTTTTTGGATTATAACAATCTTATAATTTATACAACAACGGCAGAACAACCCGTCTATCAATTTTTAAAATATGGATTTGAAAATAATCTTACAAAAACAGCAATTGCTTCTCTATTCGAAGAATACGAAAAATCTGAATATGAAGAAAAAATAAATTTGTGGTGTGAAGAAGCAGCAAAAAATAAACAATTAGTTGAATCCAATAAAAATAAGCATATAAAAATACAATTAATAGATGATAGTGGTAATATGCAAGATCCTAGTAAACTAGATAAAACAATGAAACATTGTGTAATTTTTGATGATTGTGTTAATGACAGAAATCAGTCAGTTCAGAGAAATTATTTTACACGAGGTAGACATAATAACTGTAGTGTTTTTTATTTAACACAAAGTATGTATTCATTAGATGGAAGTGTTATTAGAAAGAATGCAAATATATTTATACTATTTGAAATAAATGCAAGAAACTTAAGTGATTTGTTAAGAGATTTATGTATAAGAGATAAAGATGAATTTAAACAATCGTGTAATAATGCTTGGTCAAAAGATTATGGATTTATCACAATTAATATTGATAAAAAAATTCATGAAAGAGTTATCGAACAATTGTTTACCGAGTAATAAAAATATACAAATATAATGTTTTAATATTTTATTTTTTATTATCAGCTTTAATTTTATCTATTTTTTTAAAATATAATATTTGAATTTTGTGGTAACATTGGTATACAGCAAAAACATTTTACTGAACAAATTATTTTTTTATTGCTTTGTTGTTTGTAATCTTTTCGTTTAAAGTTTTCACGTTTAAAGTTTTCACGTTTAAAATTTTCACGTTTAAAATTTTCTCGTTTAAAATTTTCTCGTATTAAGTTTTGTTTAATAAAGTTTTGTCTAATAAAGTTTTTAGCTCTTCTAAAAAAATTTTATCATTTTCTTCATTAAAAATTTTATCATCAATAAAAGTTTTACCATCACTAGAAATTTTACCATCCTTTTTATTTTTATCATTAACTTTTTCTGTCTGTGATTGAAATGATATTTGATTTACTTCATTAGCTATTTGATCAAATTTTTCAATCTCATCTAACGTAATAACATTATCATCACATACTCTTTGAAAGTAGTAGTGTAGTTTATCATAGACTTCTTTAATATGTAAATGCTTAGTTTTCAATGATTTTCGTTTCTTAGTTATTAAAGATTTATCTAACATTGTAACAAGTGAAGTTGCAAAAACACCCGTACCTGTTAAAGCTGTAGCAACTACTGGAATTACTAAAACACCTGAAGATATAACAATTGTTAAAGCACCTAAACTTATTGTTAAGAATATGCCAATTCCTTGTGTTACATTCTTAACTTTAGACCATCTCTTTCTTAATTTATTATAATGTTCTAATCTAAGTAATAATTGCGATTCCTTATCTTTCATATAACGTACTCTATCTTTGTGTTTTGCAATATCCATTTCATATGATAATGAAGGATATATTCTTGAGGTTCCTTCCACTTTTGTTTCTTCCATTTTTAAAGAAATATTTTTAACGGGCGAAGCCCTGAACCTTCGGTTCGCAAGTCACATGATATATTTTAAAAACCTGAAAAATGGATAAAATTCATGAATTTGAAATTCTCAACTTTTATGATTTTCGGTGTCCTAGAACGGTCATGATTTAAGCAATGAAAAATGTCATAATCACAAATTTGAGATACTCAACTTTTATAATTTTTGGTGTCCTGGAACGGTCATGATTTTGAGGGTGAAAATTGTAATTCTCAAATTTGAGATTTTGAAAAATTTGAAAATTGAGTACTTTTAAAAACGACATAAATTCATGAATTTAGTCCCTTTTTCAGGTTTTTAAGACCTAAATTCATGAATTTATGTCGTTTTTAAAAGTACCATTTTTGAAAAAAATGGTACTTTTCGAATGAACCAAATTCATGAATTTAGGTCTTAAAAACCTGAAAAAGGGACTAAATTCATGAATTTATGTCGTTTTTAAAAGTACTATTTTTTTTGATTTTATGGTGTCCTGGTCCGGTCTTTTTCCCATTACTTGCATATTCAAATGTGGCGAGACTTTTGTGAGCCTGGAACCATCACTATTTTCATTGTTTGGCAGATGTAAATATTTATAAATCGATTCCTGTCGGTACCATTATTTTAATCTTTGAAATTCAATATTCTATTGGTTATCAAAGTTAGTGCAACATGTTCATAGCAAGTCACATTATTTGACCTCAATTAGAAAACAATACAACTTTAGGTTAAATTTACATAATAGTTACTTACAACATATAACATAGACTTACACCATGTAATTCATACTTTCATGACGTAAAATAATTATTTTCCTTGGCATAACTTTATCAGATTATTACTACTTGATTTGATTATTATTAGTTGATTACATGCAATACAAGCCTACGTCCTAGTATACCGAGTCATAACAATTTCCTAGTCATAATCGTTGCATCAAAATGCACATTTTTTACGAACAGTTTCTGTTACTAGAAATAAACTATAGCATATTCATGTACTTCTCAAAACCATTAAGTAATAGATGAATGAATTAGTAGAAGAGTGGTGGATAGCTCACCTTTTCGCCATTTCCCGAAATTGCTGAAAACGAGTTTCTGCAAAATGTTTTCATTTAGTATAACTGAAGTGAATAATATGTATGCAATGAATTAAAGCAAAATTTGTTACGGGATAATCGAAGCACTATTGTTGCATTTCTTCCATTGTCATTACGTAAACTGCAAGTTGCGAACCGTTTCAAACGCTTGGGTATTTAAATACTCAGTGGAGTAAAATGGGTTAATCAAAATACGATTGTTCCTCCATTTTCAGGTGAAACAAGAAATGTCGTATTAAACAATGGCAACCAATGGACATCGATTTATAATGTATATATCTTAAGGACAATTAAAATCAAGATGCAGGATACATTAGTAATCGTGCCAAAAAAATAGGTAACAAGCATATAAATAAGTTTAAATGCTAGTAAAAAATTTAAAAATTTGAGATTAGAGATGCAACTTAAAATATCTCTGGCCGCCAAGCAATGAATCCCGCCGAAATTAATATCAAGCATTGTGATGGTTTTAATTCATACCACTTTTAATTCATAGCAGTAATGGGCAAATGACCGTTCCAGGAAACCATAAAATTCAAAAAAATAGTATCTTTAAAAACGACATAAATTCATGAATTTTGATCCTTTTTCAGGTTTTTAAGACCTAAATTCATAAATTTAGTCCATTTAAAAAGTATCATTTTTTGAAAAAATCGGTATTTTTAAAAACGACTAAATTCATGAATTTTGGTCATTTTTTCAGGTTATGAAGACCTAAATTCATAAATCTAGGCGTTTTTAAAAATACCCAATTTTTCAAATTTTTCAAAATCTCAAATTTGAGAATTACAATTTTCACCCGCCCTTAAAATCATGACCGGTCCAGGACACCGAAAAAATCAGAAAAGTTAAGAATCCCAAAATTTGAGATTAAGACATTTTACTCCCAAAATCATGACCGTTCCAGGACACCAAAAATCATAAAAGTTGAGAATTTCAAATTCATGAATTTTATTCATTTTTCAGGTTTTTAAAATATGAGATAGCTAAAATTATGTGACTAATAATATTTCATTAAAAATGGAAGAAACAAAAGTGGAAGAAACCGCAAGAATATATCCTTCGTTATCCCAGTTAAAAATAAGTGAATTGAATAAAGAAAAACATAAAGATAGAGTACGCTATATGAAAGATAAGGAATCTCAATTATTATTAACCCTTTGACTCCCACAGGTCACTGGTGACCCAAATTTTCTATTTTCTCCGACGGTCCTCTATCATAAATTTTGCATTTGCATTTGGTTTCTACTGTGTTAAGTAGCTTCTGGAAAATTTATTTCGAGATAAGTTTGAAATATAAATGTTTTTGTTTTAGTCGCATTCACTTTTGAAAGTTTTCGTTTTTGATCAGATTTTCAGGTGATCGCTATTCGTCTCTCACAAGCATGGTAAATTCATAATGTTCTCGTTACACCACTAAAATAAAGCTACAGACTCTCATAAATATCATATATTCATATGAACTCAGTGTATGAGTATCTGTCGAAATATCAAACGATTTTTCAAATTGGGTCATCAGTGACCTGTGGGGGATAAGTGGGATTTTAGATGATACTACGATAAAACATTGTATGTTGCACTAGCCATTTCCTTATAAGAGTTAGAATAGATATATGCTATTAGAAGGTTTAATTTAATCAAACATACATTTTTTCGATAATCATTTGCGATTGTGCACACTTTTTATAGTGCTTTGCTTGTTAGTAAAAAATGACATCTCTTGAAATTTATCATTTTTAGATAGTGCTGATGATAGCATGTGTTTAGTACATGGTTTATTCTATAAAATTAAAGGAAATTATTGTGAAGGCAGACAAATAATGTGAGAGGATGAAGACAAAATGCATGTCATACCCTACATTTGAACTTAGGGCAGGCTGATTCTTATTACCAGACCGCTACCACACGGCTAGTGAACCATAAAGGCTGCGCTGCAATTTTTAAGTAGTTGTAATGAATGACTAATCGTTTGCTCGTGTTCTACAGTAGTGTAATACACTGTTCATGTCGTCCGTTATTGCTATACCATGGTTAGCGTGAATTAAACCTTGTTATCATTATTTTCAGATATCCAACAGAAGAAAGAAGTATTATGACGTTCAGAATTTGTCAAGTGATGAAATCTACGCTCTTTTGGATAATGTAGACAGTGATGACGAGGCAGACATAGATAATCTAATGAACGATAGCGATACGGAATTCATTGCTGCACCTAATGCACATAAACCGTCTCTAGATAGTCTAGAAGAAAATGAGAATATGGAAAACGGCATGGAAGCAGTGCTTCATGAAATTCATGAGCAGGAAGAAAGCAATAATACCACATTTGATTGGAAAAAACGGGAAAGACCTATACAGTCATCTGAATGTTATCTCAATGGTCAAACAAAATTAAATATCGAGGATGATGCCGTACCATTGGATGTATTCAAAGAGTCAATAGGGTTCAACGAATTACTGGATCTTATTGTCACGGAAACAATACGATACGCATTCCAGAATGGACGAGAATTCGATACCGACAGAGACGAAATCGCGGCATTTATAGGAACGAATTTCATCATGTCCGTAAATGTGCTTCCAAATATTGAAGCATATTGGTCGGTTGATGAAGCATTGGGAAACCAACGAATACAGAAAGTTATGACAAGACAAAGATTTCAAACGATTCTTCAAAATCTACATTTTTCGAATAATAATTCATTAGATAAAAGTGACAAGGCCACAAAAGTAAGAGCTTTGTTGCAACATTTCAACAAATACTTTCAAGCCGCAAGAGAAAATAGCTGCAAGCAATCCATTGATGAACACATGATAAAATATAAAGGAAGAAGTGGAATGAAGCAATACATAAAGTCCAAACCGATCAAATGGGGGTTCAAATTATGGTTCAGATGCTGTGCAATCACTGGTTACTTATACGAACTTGACATCTATGTCGGAAAGCAAACTACAGCAAGTCGATTCGGTCTTGGCGAGTCGATTGTTCTACAATTGACAAAAGAGCTAAAAAATTCTCACGCAGCAATTTTTGCTGACAATTTTTTTTTCGTCCCCTGTTTTGGTTAAGAGGTTGTTGGAAAATGGACTATATTTCATTGGAACCGTTAGAAGCTCAAGAAAGCACATGTCCAAGATGCTAAAGGTATGTACCGGTATGCTAGTATTTGTCGTTTTGATGATGACTTTGAAACATTTTTCAAATTTTTATTGCAGAATGACAAAGAAATGAAGAGAGGAGAGTCTCAATTTCTGTATGCTGATGGCATCACTTTTTGCAAATGGATGGACAATAGGTAAGTTCGGTTTTTTTATAAAGGAAGGTATAACATTTTCATTACATGATAATTAATTTCAGGTCAGTTTTGATGGTCGCTACAAATATTGAAGAAAATGAGGGTCATACCAGTGTATTTCGACGACAAAAAGGTGCAGCAGAGAAGATTTCGATTCGATGTCCCAACGTAATTGCAGAATATAATAAAGCAATGGGAGGCGTTGACTTATTGGACCATCGAAAGTCTTATTATGAAGTTGACAGAAAGAGCAAATTCAGATTTTATTTGCGGATATTTTTTGATCTCATGGATGTAGCTTGTGTATATGCCTTCATCATTTACAATGAAAGATTCCCAAATAAACTCAGTCTTTTGCAATTCAAAAGGTGTGTAGCTGATGGATTGACAAGGCACTTCTCTTCTCGCAAACGAAAATTTCCTGGAGTGCGTCATGTTGAAACTGCTACTTTGCGTCCAACGGGAAATATTTGTCATATGCCAATTTTTCAAGACTCTCGTCATCGCTGTGTGAATTGTAAGAAATTGAAACTTGACCATAAAAATTCGGTTTTGTGCTCAACTTGTAATATATCGCTTTGTTTGGTAAAGGAGAGAAACTGCTTTCGAGAGTTTCATTCGAACATTTAAAATTCCATAAGTGATGGAATGTTGTTTATGATCGATAGCCCGTGATCGGAAACGTTTTGTGTACACGAAGTATATGATTTAACTTGTTAGAAGAAGTTACATGTTTATTTATCAATATTGATGAAATAACATGCAAACAACAATGGTAAGATTGTTTTCACTATTTCAAGGCATAATTGAGAGTTTAAATGTGAAATCCTATGTCATTAAACATGTATAATACAGTTCGTAATCAAGTTGTTTGCTATACTATTAAATTCCTACTTAACTCCCAGAGGGTCACCTGTGACCCAAGCTAGAAAAGAGCCTTATGAAAAATTTTAAAGCGTAACGTGGCAACCTAAGTTCATTAACAATCCTAAACGTTCACTAGCTATGAAATCGATTTAATCCGTTAGCCAATACCTTGTGGTAGTCAAAGGGTTAAGATTAGAGCATTATAAAAATTAAGAAAGAGATGGTCTAATGTTAAGAATGTAACACAAGGAATTGGCATATTCTTAACACTAAGTTTAGGTGCTTTAACAGTTGTTATATCTTCAGGTGTTTTAGTAATTCCAGTAGTTGCTACAGCTTTAACAGGTACGGGTGTTTTTGCAACTTCACTTGTTACAATTTTAGATAAATCTTTAATAACTAAGAAACGAAAATCATTAAAAACTAAGCATTTACATATTAAAGAAGTCTATGACAAATTGAATTACTACTTTCAAAGAGTATGTGATGATAATGTTATTACGTTAGATGAGATTGAAAAATTTGATCAAATAGCTAATGAAGTAAATCAAATATCATTTCAATTACAGTCAGAAAAAGTTGATGATAATAATAAACAGGATGGCAAAATTTCGAGTGATGGTAAAATTTCTAATGAAGAAAATGACAAAATTTTTTTAGAAGAGCTAAAAACTTTAAGCGAAAATTTAAGCAAAACTTTATTAAACAAAACTTTATTAAACGAAACTTAAAACGAAAAGATGTCAGACAACAAAGCAATAAAAAAATAATTTGTTCAGTAAAATGTTTTTGCTGTATTCCAATGTTACCACAAAATTCAAATATTATATTTTAAAAATGGATAAAATTAGAGCTGATAATTTTAAAAGAATAAAACAATTAGACGAGTTAATAAAACAAATAAATATTATGAAAGAAAATCATATTCAACATAGAATGATAAAAGCTGGTATTCAATCTGATATGTTTGAAAAAATGTAGCAAACCGAGCAAGTAAAAACTGATTTTGAAAAAACTATGAAATCATTTAATACTCTTGAAAAAGAACTTACAAATAATGATAAACAAATTGATATAACAGATCCAGAGCACAAAACTATATTAGATGACTATGGATTACTAGAATCAAACATTAATAAGAAATTACCAAAATCTATGCAATTTGAACATTCTATCTCATTTATAGATGGAAAAACAATACCTAGATTTTATCTCGGACAAAAAGAAATATTTCCACAACCTTTTCGAGGTTTAACTTTTTCACCAGATAAATATCCTTTTAATTTAGATAGAAATTTTGTTGATCTTTTAAGAGGAGCAGATTTAAATAATTATGCTGTAGAAGATCTCATAAAATATAAAGCTATGTTAGATAGAGTTAAAGCAGGAAAAACTCTTAAACGTTATAGAGAATTAGAAAATTTATTATCAACGGGAGTTAAAGTAGGAAAAGGTTTTAAAACAGAAACAACTGTATTTTTACCAGATGATCCACAAGAATTACTAAATAGATTAAATATTTTAATATCGGCAATAAAAGAATGACATAATTCTCGTTTCAATGAAATTCATGCTATATTGAAAAGACTGTTAGAAAAGAAGATTCTAAATGAAGAGGATTATAAAAGTAAAACGAACCGAATGTTCTAGGGCTTCGCCCGTAGCTGAAATATGTTGTTGTTTTTAATTTTTTTATAAAAGATATTTATTCAAATTTTTTAGTTAAAAGATGTCTTCGAGAGAATTATCATCAGTAGATTTTGACAAAATTAATAATCATTTAGAAAATTTGACAGAGATTTTGGGTTCATCAAAATTTAGTACGACGTTAAAAATCATAACAACTACTTCATCACACACTTGTAATTTAGGACCCATTCTACATTTGGAACAAAATAAAAATTATCAAATTGCATTGACTAGTTTCTCCACATTTAACACTATTCAAAACGTTATCAAAGATGTGAATGATCAATTTAGATATTCTACTGATAAAGGCAACATGTGGAAAGTACTAACTTTTCTTCCTGGTTCTTACGAAGTTGAAACAATATCAAATGAAATTTAGAGACATTTAGGTATACCATTTAAAGATAAGAAAACAATTACATTTCGCAGTTGAACCGGCAGTTAATAAATTTTCTCTTACTTTAGACGAAAATCATCAAGTTGATTTTAATCATGATAGATCATTGTCAAAGCTATTAGGATTTAATAAACAAACCTATAGTCAAGGTTAACATTTAGTTGAGAAGATTCCAAAAATAACTGAAATAAATTCAATTGTTGTACATTGTGACATTATTGAAGGACGATATATAAATGGTAAATTATCAAATTTAATATTCAGTTTTCCAGCTTTTACTGTACCCATTGGTTATAGATTAAATGTATTTCCACAAACATTAATATATTTCCCTATTACAAGAAAAACTATTAACAACATTAACATTAGAATCACTGATGAGAAAGGACAAGAAATAAATTTTGGAGGTGAAGAGATTATGATAGATCTTTTGGTTCGGGAGGTATAAACTCCCGTTCGAGAGGTATAAACTCCCACGCGAAGCTAGAGAAGTTTAATTTTCTTCTTATTATTATTCTTTTTCTTTAAAAACAAAAAATAAAAATAAATTTTTTTTATTAAAAAATGAGTGAAGTGTCCCCATTAAATAAAAAAAACTCAAATTTAATCATCATCCAAATTTATCTAATAAAGTTTTGTCAGTTATTTGTGGAAGATCAGGATGCGGAAAAACGTATCTATTATTTAAAATTTCAACGACTCCAAATTTTTTGGATTATAACAATCTTATAATTTATACAACAACAGCAGAACAACCCGTCTATCAATTTTTAAAATATGGATTTGAAAATTACTCATAAAAAAACAGCAATTGCTTCATTATTCAAAGAATATGAAAAATCTGAAGATGGAGAAGAAATAAGTTCGTGGTGTGAAGAAGCAGCAAAAAATAATCAGTTAGTTGAATCCAATAAAAATAAGCATATAAAGATACAATTAATAGATGATAGTGGTAATATGCAAGATCCTAGTAAACTAGATAAAACAATGAAACATTGTGTAATTTTTGATGATTGTGTTAATGATAGAAATCAGTCAGTTCAGAGAAATTATTTCACAAGAGGAAACATAATAACTGTAGTGTATTTTATTTAACACAAAGTATGTATTCATTAGACGGAAGTGTTATTAGAAAGAATGCAAATATATTTATACTATTTGAAATAAATGCAAGAAACTTAAGAGATTTGTTAAGAGATTTATGCGTAAGAAATAAAGATGAATTTAAACAATCGTGTAATAATGCTTGGTCAAAAGATTATGGCTTCATTACAATTAATATTGATAAAAAAATTCATGATAGAGTTATAGAACATTTGTTTACCGAGTGATAAAAATATACAAATATAGTGTTATAATATTTTATTTTTTTATTTTATATATATATCAAATTTGTCTATCTTAGAAATTAGAAAATTAAAAAGGTGAAGTAGTTATTCCATCAGGTAAAATTTTTCTTTTATCATCAAATGGATCTAATGCTAATTTATGTTCTTCTTTTAAATACATTTTATGTTTCTTTGAATTAAGTCTATAATTGCATGCTGTTTTTATTTCATTATTAAATAATACATTTTATAATCTTGAAATGTTATTTGATTAGCCACTGATGCTTTGGAAATTCCTTTTAATGTTTTATGTGTTTTAATATTATAAGTTGTGTTATAACAATAACATTTAGATTTTAAAAATATAGCTTCTGTTATGAAATCTTCATTTCCTTCTAATTCATCTTTTACTTTACATAAATCAGAAGGATGAATGATATCTTTTATTTTATTAATTTCTTCATCAAGTGAAGAATTATACGGTATTGTTAATTCTAAGAAAACAGAATCGGTATCTGTGAAGTGTAATTTATAGTTTTTGCCATAAGCAGGTGCTAAATAATCATATATAAATCTATACATAAATAGTTTAGCTAATTCTAATATAGTGAATCCAATAAAATTAAACTTATCATGTTTTACGCTGATTCGACGTAAATGTACAGCACATAGTTCATCACTAAATCTAGTAGTTCTTTTATATGTAGGTTTCCTTGTTAAATTTTAAAACCTATCTTTATCATAAACTATTTCAATATTTTGTCTATTACGCACATTTTCTAAAGTCTTACCATAAAATGCATTATTCATTAATTTGAAGAACACGTTTCCAAAATCATCTTTATTTCTTTTAGCTATTTTACGTTTTTCAATATTGAACTCTATATAATCTTTTAACCACCTAGATTTTCTATACACTAGTTTCCGGTGAATTTTTAAAAGAATCATTCCATGATCTAAATACCAATCTAGCATTCTTCCTTCAACAACATACTTTCCTTTATTGCTTTGTGTTAACATAAGTTTTTTTGTTGGTCTGTATTTCTTAGGAATTAAAGATTTTTGATCATCTGAAAAATCTTCTATATTGGGAATTTCGTTTTCGGGACAGAAAGGAAAATATTTTGTTTTATCTTTTATTTCATCAGGATATACTAAATCAACTTCATATATATATAACCATGATTATAATTTCCATCATATGTTTTTTGATAATCAAGAATATTACACCATTCCATCTCACCTGTTGGTAATTCTTGTATCATGCAAGAAGAATATAAGCTATTAAAATCATAATATAACAAATAGTTTTCTCTCATGATTTCATCAACAGCTGCTTGACTAACTTCATTTGATATAAGTCCTTCTATATTTTGATTAAACAATTTTATAAACTAATCGCTTTCTTCTGGAGATAAAGGTTTCATTATTCCATAATCATCAGGATTTACTTTTTTATTATAACACTTAACATATCTATTACCTAAAACTGATGAAACTCCACCTCTAATTCCAGATTCAAAAAATAATAATTTATCATATGTATTTTCTTTATAATGTTTAAGTTTAATGCCAGTATGTTTTAATCCTGCTAACCATGTTAAACCTGGTGTAGAATAACAATAACATGGATCTATTCCATAATATTCTAAACACATATCACGAAAGTTTTCAAAAAGATCAGCAAGGATTAATACATCTATCTGAAGATATTTCATTGCATAATCATACATTGTTCTACAAGTTAACTCTCTCCAATTTTTTTTCAGCTTCTGCATAGTCTTCTTCAGATAATTGTGATTGTTTTAATGTTGATTTAAATTTATTTATTGGAGGAAGTTTTTGTTCTTTCATTATTTCATTTATTCTACTTATATCAGTCTTCGACTGTGAACCGCAGGTTTTGTCTCCAGTTATACATTCATACCGAAATATTCCTTTTAAAGGTTTTAGGTTATATTTATTTAATATTTTACATTGTTCAGGTTTCAAAGTTTTTCCCATAACATCTAATGAATAAGGAGTAAAAAATCTAAATGCATCTAAAATTCTAATACAACCTAATTGCATTGAAAAATATTCTTCTTCTGTTTTACATAGTACATTTATTTGTTGTTGTTGTAATTTTTCAGATGAAAATAAATCTTTCATTACTAGATGGAAATCATATTTAGAACCATTGTAGAAATATAGAGGAACACAGTTATATTTAAATTTATTAGCATTAAGATTACAAGAATTATGTGCTGTACCTCTATATAATCCATTTAGATGATCATGATCTTTTAACATAGAAATCAGATTGTTTTACTGTATTAGGCTAGAAGGGTCATCAGCTGATTTCAGGTGGTCATTAAAGCTGCTCGGAGTCCCGAAATTTTAGCGCGAATTCAAAACGTCGGACTTGTATTTCTCAAGCATGAAGTCACGTGTGATAAATACCAATGAAGGAAATAATCCGCCTAGTTATTAGTTGAAGATATTTTTGATGATTTGTTTCATTATATTTATGTGTGAACATGATAAATACTTAAAATATCAATTTAATGATGCAAGGATTTCACATGACAAATGTATTTGCATGATGAAATGTACTCTTATATAATTGACATAAGTGTAGTTTTGTAAATGATTTCTCTGATTGATGAATTTTTCTGTCTATTACTCTTGGTGAGGCGTATAATATTCTTCAATATCTCTAGTTACTGTAAATGTTTCCCAGTCATGAAGAGACTCCTATTCACGAAGTACATCACGAAACATGTCAGAATGGGTCTTGACTCGTTGATTTGTCTTGCTTTGTATTACAAAATTTTTGAGTGATTTCAATGCAAGCGTTTTTCCCTGCCATAAGTGTCTCCAAAACATTCAATACAGCAAAGCCTCCATTTTTTTGTTTCATGCACTATAGACAATTTCTAGTCTTAATCCTTAATTTCTAAACGTCTTACTTCTTAAGTCTTCTATTTCTCTTAGGTCTTAATTTCTAGTTTTGGAGATATAGCCGGTGTAATAGCTACTGCCAAAAATTTACTGTATTCTGATTGCCACCGAAATCGAATGAACATGCAAGAGTAATCAATGTCAAATTAATAGCAATAGTTAACCCCGGATGAACCAGCACAATTAGAGTCATGCGGCTATTACCATGGCTGAGCCGGCAGCAAGCACTAGAAGTGGCCGGTAACGGATCCAGCTGGAGGGGGTTCATGGGGTTTAAGTGGTTGAAGCCCATGCTGGTTCAGGTAGGTCCAAGCTTTGCTATTTTATAGAGGTCTGGGACAAGTTTGGAATCATGTTCAGCAAGGCTAGTTTCAAACAACAAGCAAAGGTAGAATACAAAATTGATAAAGTACAAACAACTCTGGAAATACAGAAGGTAGTAGAACCAAACTTCCTACAGCACTTAACCACACCCTATGATATAGCGCAATACAAAATTGAGACCAGTCCTGCACAAAAAAATACGCTCATGGGAAACATTCATTCTCATTAAAAATTAATTCAATTTCATGGGATAACCAAATAGTAATGGGCAAAAGACCGTTCCAGGCCACCACAAAATTCAAAAAAATAGTATCTTTAAAAACGACATAAATTCATGAATTTAGACCCTTTTTCAGGTTTTTAAGACCTAAATACATGAATTTAGACCGTTCCAGGACACCATAAAATCAGAAAATATAGTATCTTTAAAAACGACATAAATTCATGAATTTGAACCCTTTTTCAGGTTTTTAAGACCTAAATACATGAATTTAGTCCATTCAAAAAGTACCATTTTTCAAAAATGGTACTTTTTAAAAACGACATAAATTCATGAATTTGAACCCTTTTTCAGGTTATGAAGACCTAAATTCATAAATCGGCTAAAGCCAGAGGAGCTTCGCTCCGATTTGGGCGTTTTTAAAAATACCCAATTTTTCAAATTTTTCAAAATCTCAAAATTTGAGAATTACAATCGGGCGAAGCCCTAGAACCTTCGGTTCGATTTTCACCCTCGCTTAAATCATGACCGTTCCAGGACACCGAAAATCATAAAAGTTAAGAATCTCAAATTTGTGATTATGACATTTTTCATTGCTTAAATCATGACCGTTCCAGGACACCAAAAATCATAAAAGTTAAGAATTTCAAATTCATGAATTTTATCCATCTTTCAGGTTTTTAAAATATATCATGTGACTAAAAATATTTGAAGGAATTGACATATTCTTAACAATGAGTTTAGGTACTTTTACAATTGTCATTCAATTGTAGAGAACATCTGCTTTTCTCGCATTTATGAATGAAATGCATTTCAGTGTAAGGAGCTGTGTCCTGCAACTCAAACATTTGAAAGGAAACAATGTATGAAAGAACAAACAGCTGCTACACCCACTTAGACATTTGTAAGACGTGAAATATATAACCAGCAAATCCTACTCCGGCTGCAATGCCGTGTAACAATACACAACAACAATAATCGATATGGCTATTTCAAACAATTGTGCTGAAGACTTATTTAATTTAACAGTGTTTCTTGCCAGTGAAGGTTGTGTTAAAACGCTCTCGTCATATATTTCTCAAAATGAGACAAGATCAATTTGAAGATAGAAGAAAACAATCGTTGCCAGGGAGGATGAAAAAATTACGGGAGGAATTGGAGAGGCATGAATTTACAGATTCTTTGAGTGATTTCATAGAGCCAAATGGTGGAGTCAATAATACAATTGTAAACTTACACAAATTCTTGTTGCATGAAAAAAGAAACAATTCACTCAGTGTTATGTGTAAAATTTTTATCGGTAAGCACATCAACTATCTTCTATCTCTTTGTGCTAATGACAAGACATATTTTTATAGTGATCAATTACAGAAGTTTCATTTCAATTAGGTAAAATTAGCAGACAATTTTCCTATGCTTTGTAGGGTGTCTGTTTCTATTGTACTTTTAAAAACGCGACCTAACTATATTGGAAGATTGACTACAAAGGGATGGAGAATTTTGCTGCGGCAACCAAATTCATTGTGTAAAGCAATTATGTGACATTCCAAATGATTTCGTTCTTCTCTCAAACAATGGTGCGTCATTTAGCGATAATACCGCGCTGACATATTCAATGGAATTTGGATGTTAAACTCCGCTATTGTTATTGCGATACGGCCGCAAGACACTTTATTTTCAATGTTAGACTATTATATTCTCTTGAATAATGGTGCGCCATTCAGCTAAAATACTGCGCCATTCAACTAATCAAATGACGCGCTGTGAAGAAAATTTATCATTCTTTAAACCCCTCTGTTTTAAATGCAATGTTATTTCCTCTTGCACATGTAAATACAATAGAGTGTTTCATCCAATGAAACCTTGTCCTCGCGTGGACAGAAATCTTATTGTTTAGAAAATTTGTATCTGTCGGTTTTAAATGCAATGTTATTTCCTGTTTTAAATGCAATGTTATTTCCTCTTGCACATGTAAATACAATAGAGTGTTTCATCCAATGAAACCTTGTCCTCGCGTGGACAGAAAACCCATTGTTTAGAAAATTTGTATCTGTCGGTTTTAAATGCAATGTTATTTCCTGTTTTAAATGCAATGTTATTTCCTGTTTTCAATCATTTTCATTATGTTGTTATATGCAATGTTATTTCCTGTTTTTAAATGCAATGTTATTTCCTGTTTTAAATGCAATGTTATTTCCTGTTTTAAATGCAATGTTATTTCCTGTTTTAAATGCAATGTTATTTCCTGTTTTCAATCATTTTCATTATGTTGTTATATGACGTCATTTTTCTCTCATCCAATGAAACCTTGTCCTCGCGTGGACAAATTTACATGTATTTCAATGTATCCAAATTGAATGTATGCAAAGTGGTTGTAACCAAATTGAAATATCCATGTGTTGCTTTTAATTTCTCATTTACG
>CAJQUW010010055.1:0-57500 GCA_907163375.1 Prostheceraeus crozeri
TACACTAACACTTGCATTTCATGACATGTGTGTTTCATAAAACATCATGATCCAAACTTTTCTAACTATACATCAGACCTGTGTTACAGTAAAAATATTTGACTATACTAAACTATGCTTTTGCAAACCATGATACACTTTCTGACGACACTTACGAATAAACGTCATGATCTAACTTTCTAACTATACATCAACCTGTGCTGCAGTAAAACCTTTGTACAACATGATACACTTTCTGACTAGACTTGCGAATACAACTTCGATGATCAAACTTTACTTTCTCAAACGGGTGTCGTGGTAATATTATTTGACTACACTAACTTTGCAAACCATGATACACTTTCTGACGACACTGACAAGAGCTTGTTCACTAGCAAAGAGAGAAGTTTGTGATGTGTTGCGTGTGGCGCATGAATGTCCTCCCATCATTCCATTCATCACATATTCTTCCCCTTTGCATTCTATATCCGAAGATATGTGGCGGCTTGGGACCGCTTTAGCGGCATTAGAAGGGCTCATGGGGCGTTCCCGACGAAGGGTGATGAAAGAATGTGTTGCATGTATGAAAGTTGATCTTATGTTTTTAAAAAGACTACCGTCTAACTTGGGTGGGACTGGCCGATCCTGCTGAGAGAGACTCTTAGTCTCTCTATGTCAGCGGCATCAACCTCCTCTACTACCACCCGACTGTCAGAGGGGGGTATATAGCCCCACTCTGTTGAATCGGTATCATCATCAACAGCCGATGAACCGATTCAAGCAAAATTGTTATAAATCCTTTCTCGCTCTTCAGCCCGCTGAAACTCTTGAAATAGATTTCTCGGCTTCAACCGAGGCTTGTCAGGAGAGCTGACCAGAGTGTTGGCGTCTGCATGATTGAAATGAAATTAAATGAGAGTCGGCGGTTTATATACCCAAGGAGCACAAAGCCATGATTCAGACTTTCCTTATTTGGCCGTGCTTTTGACTTGACAACAGCAGTTTTACCATGTATGGGCATCGGCAGTCACCGTGCTTTCCGTTACCAACTCCCAACACAAAGACGGATTCCCCTATGAAGCGAAGAGGTTTGACGTCAATGCCTGCAGTAAACCATCTCATTTTTACCAATTACAATGACAAACGATAGACGTTGCCAACCCTGAGTTACTGAGGCTAGACGAGAAGGCCTGATAGCAAGCCAGCAACCGTTTGGGTGTTAAGCTCTTGAATCCGTTACAGGCATTACTCAGAGGGGATCTTATCCCAGCTCCAAGGCCTCGACCCACAAATCCAACCTCGGGCGGACACAGTGTGCGTCATGTCACTGTGTTGGTATCCGGTCCCCGACTGTGACATAAAAATCGGTGGAGTTATTTACAAGAGGAAACATCCCAAGTCGTTGCTTTGATCAGTTTGATAGCAAGCCGTAGAGAGCTTGATTCACCAGCGTTTTGCAATGGAGATGTTTAGAGGCCGACCATGACAAGATAGCTAAGACTCAACCGATTGGCGTTCAAAGTGCTACGTTGAGAACTGTGTCAAATGCCCAACATGAGACATGAGTTGCCCCAGAGGTTTCGGTCTTAACTATGACACACTCCCTTGCCACACTTATCACTACGGCATCGTCCGCCGTCCCGAAGGAACACCCTGTCAGTGGAATATTACAGCAAAACTCTCCGTGTCTTGCTCGCTTTCAGTAAAAAGCTGCTTGTAACATGAGAAGACTGGCTCAGACATCATTGAAAATCTTTTCATTGACTTCAGCAGGGTCAAAAAGCCCAAAAAAACCTCCAAAACTAGTGAATTTAAATTTTTCAACTTTTTAGCACTACTTATAAAATTTTATAAGTAATCTATCACTTAGGGAAGGTCAATAGCAACCGAACCTTTTTTGAATCAAGTCAAACGGACTAGCAGAAGCAAAGTTACGAGCCTTTAAAGTTTTGGAGTCTATTATGCCCTGGAGACGAAGGCCATCTCCTGGCGAACCTCTAAGTCTGACGCCTTAGCTGACTTCAGCAATGAAATTTTCTAAGTCGGTTTCTTACAGAAACCCGGAATTTGGAATGTCCGAAGCTGTCATCGGAGCTCAAAGAGATGACCTACCTTTGACAATCGCTCTCCTCTAAATGAAAAGTCTCCGTCGGTTCCCGCTTATATAGTGTGCGGCAATCAGCTGATGACGTAATACCCATCATCCAAACACTAAAAACCCGTCTATCTCCGGTTCTAGTGCTCCGATTGAGCTGGAGATTCACCATTTCCATGTAGAATTTGACGCTGAATCCGAATCTGCCCTCCGTTTTCCCATCCGATGCTTTGTTTTGGCTCTACAGCCCACAGCCATCACAAAAATTCTAACTCGTTTTTCGGAAAAATGATGAAAAATTTTTTCTCTCCGATGGCTTTCAAATTTATCATGCCGATGCAGAATTTGACGCTGATTCCAAATCTGGTCTCTGTTTTCCCGTCCGAGGCTTGCTTCACCCGCTAGGGCGATTTTCATAAACATTCTAACTCTGTCGTTTTTTCGCCAATGTCTAAAATTTTCAATAACGTCTCACCTCTAAACGAAGGCAGGTAGGAACAAGCCATGTTTTCCACTGCATTTTTCTCACTCTTAGCTTTCAAATGAGCTATCACACGACTTTCTACGATCTCTCACACCAAACTTGGAAGATCGTTGCCGAGGGGGGGGGACGTCTTCAAAACGTTTTCTCTCCGATGTCGCTGGAAACATCCTTCCACACCCAAAATTGGCCAAAAATTCCGAATCTGGCCTCCGTTTTCCCATCCGAGGCCTCCTTCCTGTCGAAAAACGACCTTTCTCATCCCAAAACCATCAACACCCGCCTTTTTCCAACTCTGACGTTTTCAGAGATTCGTCTTCAGAGATTCCACCCCTTGCCTCACAGTTCCTCCTTCCTTCCTTCCAGAGGGGGGACCGGTTTCCTCCTCTCTGACCCATTCCTCCCAACACATCCTTGGCCCTCTCCCTTACCTTCCGTCCAGAGGAGGGGGGGGGGGCTCAGTCAGCATGATGACTCAGCATTTCGCATTTTGTGCTTGCGCCTGCAATGGGGCTACTACTTGCGCTCAGTCCATTACTGTTCATAATTATTATGGATGTTATCACTGAGGAAATTCAAGAAGAAACACTTTTAGCTATGCTGTTCGGAGATGACGTAGTCATTTGCGATGAGAATCAAGAGAATCTCGAAAGTAGGCTAGAAAATTGGAGAGAGAAATTGTAGGGACCCGGCATGAAGTTGAGCCTTACAAAAACAGGCAACCTCCCTCCAGAATGAAAGCATGAAGAGATAAGACTCAAAAAGTATGATGCGACTGGCCATGATCCTTTACCTCAAAGAATTTGTTTCAAGTACTTAGGAACTACTATTCACCAAGACGGAGGCTGTCGCAAGGAGGTTGAGCTCAGAATAACCAAAGCGTGAATCAAGTGGCGAGATCTATCCGGAGTGTTATGCGACAAAAAGATGCTTGCAAAGTTGAAGATAAATGATGGCAGCAAACGGGAGGATCATGACAATAGGCTGTACTCGTAATCGAGAAACGCACTCCCTTGAATTTCTGCAGATCCGTTAATTAAAAAGGTAAAGAAAAATCAGATTTTACTCGACGTTTCGAGTCCAAACCCTTCTTCATAGAGTATAAAACAGGTTTATACTGTTTTATTTTTTTATCTTTTATTTTATTTTTAATTAACGGATCTGCAGAAATTCAAGGGAGTGCGTTTCTCGATTACGAGTACAGCCTATAAAGTTGAAGATCCTTAATTACATGACAGTCAAACGGCCCTTCTGCTCCACGGAAATGAAGTGTGGCCAATTACTGGTTATCTGACCGACAACATTAGTTCTTGTGAAATGAGAATGCTTAGGTGCTGCCTTGGAATCAGCCTTGAGGAACATATAAGGAGGAAGATATAAGGAACGAGGCAAATGTGTTGCCTATCAAAGACCTCATGAGAAAGAGAAGATTGGAATGGTTTAGACATGTGTGCCGCCGAGAAGAGAAAAGAAAGACATCAGAAGAGCGTTTGAGATGAAGATCGATGGAGCTCGAAAGAGAGGTCGGCCCAAACAACGCTGAGGCGATTCCATCAAGACTGACCTGCAGTGACTTGGCCTAACAAGAGAAGATACAGAAAGTAGAGCACTTTGGCGAGAGAAAATCGAAAGTGGAATCAAGCAAAAACCCGCTACCTGGAAGGACAAAAGCGGTGCCAGATGAGCAAGGTGAGCAATAAGCAGATGCATCATTCCACCGCCACTTCTGTCTAAATGCGGCTTGGTGATAGGCGCCTTGATGTTTTAATCACAGTGGCGGCACAGATGGGACAGAAGAAAAGCATATTTTTTGAAATATTGCGTATACATCGACAAAGCCATTAAATGGGATCTATACCTAGATCAAATTTACTTGTAGCTTCTTAATTCTGATTATCTTAGACCTATGGCATGCAATGCTTCATTTAGTAAAGCTTGATTGTAAAGCCATTGATTAACTCTCTGTGTCTATAGTTCCACGTGGGTAGTTATCGTGTATGCAGGAATGATACATGTATTGCTGCTGTCAGTTGATTTTGGATTCGTATGATCGAGTAGACTTAGGCCACTGCCACACAGAACAAGGCGTCTTCCATCTTCCATGTCACTCGCCTTTTTGCACATTCTTCATAATGCGTCTTCCATAAGGCGTGATGAGACGATTTTCATCTGCCGTCTTCCACCTTCATTGTCCATCTACCTTCTTCCACCTGCTGCAGTCACACTAGGGAAATCCATTTTCGATACAAATGCTATGACTACTGTCTTGATCCTCGTCCTCGTCTTCGTTTGACATTGTGAACAAAGGCTGCTTTCTGATTGCTTCTCTTCGCAAATGACAGCTTCCTAAATCTTCCCTCACACGTCATTTCACGTTGTTCTATTTTTAGAACAGTCTCGCGGCTGACGGTTTATGGAAATAAACTTCATCAACCGCATAATTTCGTGCCTTATGTCCGATGGACGACGCCTTTTGACTTTTCCTGTTTGACAGCGTGATGGACGATGGAAGATTGATGATGACTTATGGCAGATGACTTTTTCTGTGTCATAGGATGTATTCTTTTCTACATGCAATAAAAGCGAAGTCCCAAATGGTAGATGGAAGATGGAGGACGCCTTTTTCTGTGTGACAGCGGCCTCAGAGTGATGCAAGCGGCATCCCATCATTAAATTTTTCAACAAAGAAACTCACCGCAATTCATTGTAATTCACAAATAGCAGCCGATTGATACTAAATCGAGTATCATATGAAATATAAATATGTATCACCAGAAATGCTGAGGCGACTTTCAAGGAGCCGCTTTCATGCAAAGAAGCTGTCAGTGTTTCCGCATAGCCCTGCCATAAACACGTCGATGGTGTCTAGCAAAGTGAGAATTGACTTTTTTGGTGAGCTGAACGATAAACTGAACGGCCTGGAGGAAATTAAATTGAGCGTCGCACTGAATGGACTGAAAAAATTGCCTCGTTCTAATGCAGTCATTTCCATGAAAGGTGCGATTATTCTAGTGCATTCATGACGCGGTTGTGGACGCTTAATTGCTTCAAGTGTTGTTTTCACAGTTAAAACGTGAAGAAATTGAGATGCTGTGCTTGGGAATGTCCCTGTGTTTCAACAAAACTTTCTGAGTTGATAGGTAATGTCTTCCTTCTAAATTTCAGGCATGCGAATTTCCCCTACTCCTTCAAGTAATCAGTTAGAAAGAGGCCTAGAGGGGTTCTAGAGCATAAATTGGTTCCAAAATTCCAGCAAGTCCGTCGCTTCAATTTTTCACAAACAGCGATGAGTTAATTATATTGTGAGGAGGCCTTACTGTCAACATTCATTGGAGACCCAGTATATCATTGAGTGGTCTCACTTCGATGTTTCGAGGCGGTAGTGTCCCTTTTCGAGACGTTGAAGCCATTCTGTTACTGACAAGAAGAATGATATAAGCAATGGATCAAATTGTCATGCAAAAGATGTACGGCTGCTAGGACATGGAGACAACTATCTCAAAACTTTTCTGCGGCACCTCATTCTGTGCAGTTTCATGCCTGCATTTTGCATACATTTCACCTTTTAAAAGTAATATTGATCGCAGACGATCTATTTTAAATTTTAAGTGGTGTGACACACGATATTTCTTGGTCTATCCAGACCGCGTATTTAGGCGAGTGTGACAGGAGACGATACATGAAGTGTGACATTCCACGGCATTTCATTCCGTTTCAGTATTAGTATCTGACATTTATATATTGAGTCGCTAACCTTGACATCAGTCATTCCATAATTGAAAATTACGCTTTAACATGCATGCATGTACAATGCATTGAGTAAAGCTTTTGATGCATTTAAATACTGAAGCAGAAAACCTTTGCCAAGTTTTTCACATAAGATAGACGCTTGCTAATGACGCTTGATTATTTTGCAGACGAAAGACCTCATCCACCCTTTTTACATTACATGTGCAAAAAGGAAGCAAGAATACGAATAAATTCTGAAATGAAGGAAGTTTCTTTGTATCGATATGAAAATACTAGAAATCGGCAGTTACTGTGACTCTTTCATAGAACTTAATGTGCGTAACAAGTAATCAGTCAATTCGGTGAAATTTTTAAATTATTCACGTAGTTATAAAATCAATTGTCGATTAATCTATTTTTCGGATGGATTAACTGCGTCCACAGTGTTTATTTATCAAGCAACTGACTTTTCTTGTTGCCATTAGAATCCATTTTAAAGAAATATAATCGATGCAAGCACAATGAATAACACAATATTTAGGCAGCGCGAACAGCAAAATAGCAAAAAATATGCTAAAAAAATAGGAGCATTGTGATTTAATAATCTGCTTTTCGCTGACCTTCTTATTTGACAGTCAGATTAGACAATTGAAATCAAAATCTACTGGAATATCTTGATAAAATATACTGATTTCAAACAAATTGTGATTCTACAAAATTTATCTTCTCTTTTTAAGATATTTGTTCTTTATTGAGATGAAGGATTTTCTCGAACAAGGAAATTCAAAGGCCATTTCATTCAGCTATAAAATCAAAAGCAAACTCAAAGAAACACTCAGGTTCGGAATTCCGCAATGACGAGAACAGAGCCGATAGTTTGATAAATTGGAAAGGAGTTGATTGGACTGACCACGGTTTCAGAGGCAAACCAAAGCCATCCTTATTTATCATTCACTCCATGTGAATTTTAGATAATGAACACGGATGTTACAGCGAAGATGTACTTCTATCCAATTATATTGAAACATCGCGCGTCTCTCAAACTGAACATCTGCCAGCATAAGTCAAAAGACGAAACAATTCTAAGGTCATGGGAGTCATGGGAGCATACACCTGACCTGATCAACACTTCCTGAAGATTGAGTCTCAACTTTTCATCAGCTTTCCAGTTGTACTCGTAATTCTTAAAAGATGTTCTTGATAAAGAAAACGTGATAGAAACTACCTCTCAATTTTAGTAATCATTAATATTCGAAGCATGACAATGTGAATTCGATGAATTACATTAATGATTTCTCTCTTGAAACAATGATTTGTGAGAAAGAGGACGTGTATCTAATTTCATGTCTCAGAATTATTTAGGAGCACCAGTTGCTAGCGCTAGCAGTAACAGCAATTCTTCAAACGCATAAACTTATGAGTTAACAGGACCCTTTCTTCCCTACACGTTTCTTATTTCAACTTCAAAGCGACAAAGTATTTCGCTCAGTGACTTTTCATAATGTTGTTAAGAATCTTTTTATGACGATTTATGATTTGACCTCAAACTTTTACCCCTAATAGCAAAGCCAATAAAATGAAGCCACCGTAAATTACTAGGTTTTAGTCCCTGCACATTTGATTAAAATTTCTGCTGAAAATTAAAATTAATCTTAAAATTAAAACTAAAGTAAACTTTCAATCATTCTTAAGATAGCAAGTGATGATTAAGTCATCGGAGCTCAAAGAGATGACCTACCTTTGACAATCGCTCTCCTCTAAATGAAAAGTCTCCGTCGGTTCCCGCTTATATAGTGTGCGGCAATCAGCTGATGACGTAATACCCATCATCCAAACACTAAAAACCCGTCTATCTCCGGTTCTAGTGCTCCGATTGAGCTGGAGATTCACCATTTCCATGTAGAATTTGACGCTGAATCCGAATCTGCCCTCCGTTTTCCCATCCGATGCTTTGTTTTGGCTCTACAGCCCACAGCCATCACAAAAATTCTAACTCGTTTTTCGGAAAAATGATGAAAAATTTTTTCTCTCCGATGGCTTTCAAATTTATCATGCCGATGCAGAATTTGACGCTGATTCCAAATCTGGTCTCTGTTTTCCCGTCCGAGGCTTGCTTCACCCGCTAGGGCGATTTTCATAAACATTCTAACTCTGTCGTTTTTTCGCCAATGTCTAAAATTTTCAATAACGTCTCACCTCTAAACGAAGGCAGGTAGGAACAAGCCATGTTTTCCACTGCATTTTTCTCACTCTTAGCTTTCAAATGAGCTATCACACGACTTTCTACGATCTCTCACACCAAACTTGGAAGATCGTTGCCGAGGGGGGGGGACGTCTTCAAAACGTTTTCTCTCCGATGTCGCTGGAAACATCCTTCCACACCCAAAATTGGCCAAAAATTCCGAATCTGGCCTCCGTTTTCCATCCGAGGCCTCCTTCCTGTCGAAAAACGACCTTTCTCATCCCAAAACCATCAACACCCGCCTTTTTCCAACTCTGACGTTTTCAGAGATTCGTCTTCAGAGATTCCACCCCTTGCCTCACAGTTCCTCCTTCCTTCCTTCCAGAGGGGGGGACCGGTTTCCTCCTCTCTGACCCATTCCTCCCAACACATCCTTGGCCCTCTCCCTTACCTTCCGTCCAGAGGAGGGGGGGGGGCTCAGTCAGCATGATGACTCAGCATTTCGCATTTTGTGCTTGCGCCTGCAATGGGGCTACTACTTGCGCTCAGTCCATTACTGTTCATAATTATTATGGATGTTATCACTGAGGAAATTCAAGAAGAAACACTTTTAGCTATGCTGTTCGGAGATGACGTAGTCATTTGCGATGAGAATCAAGAGAATCTCGAAAGTAGGCTAGAAAATTGGAGAGAGAAATTGTAGGGACCCGGCATGAAGTTGAGCCTTACAAAAACAGGCAACCTCCCTCCAGAATGAAAGCATGAAGAGATAAGACTCAAAAAGTATGATGCGACTGGCCATGATCCTTTACCTCAAAGAATTTGTTTCAAGTACTTAGGAACTACTATTCACCAAGACGGAGGCTGTCGCAAGGAGGTTGAGCTCAGAATAACCAAAGCGTGAATCAAGTGGCGAGATCTATCCGGAGTGTTATGCGACAAAAAGATGCTTGCAAAGTTGAAGATAAATGATGGCAGCAAACGGGAGGATCATGACAATAGGCTGTACTCGTAATCGAGAAACGCACTCCCTTGAATTTCTGCAGATCCGTTAATTAAAAAGGTAAAGAAAAATCAGATTTTACTCGACGTTTCGAGTCCAAACCCTTCTTCATAGAGTATAAAACAGGTTTATACTGTTTTATTTTTTTATCTTTTATTTTATTTTTAATTAACGGATCTGCAGAAATTCAAGGGAGTGCGTTTCTCGATTACGAGTACAGCCTATAAAGTTGAAGATCCTTAATTACATGACAGTCAAACGGCCCTTCTGCTCCACGGAAATGAAGTGTGGCCAATTACTGGTTATCTGACCGACAACATTAGTTCTTGTGAAATGAGAATGCTTAGGTGCTGCCTTGGAATCAGCCTTGAGGAACATATAAGGAGGAAGATATAAGGAACGAGGCAAATGTGTTGCCTATCAAAGACCTCATGAGAAAGAGAAGATTGGAATGGTTTAGACATGTGTGCCGCCGAGAAGAGAAAGAAAGACATCAGAAGAGCGTTTGAGATGAAGATCGATGGAGCTCGAAAGAGAGGTCGGCCCAAACAACGCTGAGGCGATTCCATCAAGACTGACCTGCAGTGACTTGGCCTAACAAGAGAAGATACAGAAAGTAGAGCACTTTGGCGAGAGAAAATCGAAAGTGGAATCAAGCAAAAACCCGCTACCTGGAAGGACAAAAGCGGTGCCAGATGAGCAAGGTGAGCAATAAGCAGATGCATCATTCCACCGCCACTTCTGTCTAAATGCGGCTTGGTGATAGGCGCCTTGATGTTTTAATCACAGTGGCGGCACAGATGGGACAGAGAAAAGCATATTTTTTGAAATATTGCGTATACATCGACAAAGCCATTAAATGGGATCTATACCTAGATCAAATTTACTTGTAGCTTCTTAATTCTGATTATCTTAGACCTATGGCATGCAATGCTTCATTTAGTAAAGCTTGATTGTAAAGCCATTGATTAACTCTCGGTGTCTATAGTTCCACGTGGGTAGTTATCGTGTATGCAGGAATGATACATGTATTGCTGCTGTCAGTTGATTTTGGATTCGTATGATCGAGTAGACTTAGGCCACTGCCACACAGAACAAGGCGTCTTCCATCTTCCATGTCACTCGCCTTTTTGCACATTCTTCATAATGCGTCTTCCATAAGGCGTGATGAGACGATTTTCATCTGCCGTCTTCCACCTTCATTGTCCATCTACCTTCTTCCACCTGCTGCAGTCACACTAGGGAAATCCATTTTCGATACAAATGCTATGACTACTGTCTTGATCCTCGTCCTCGTCTTCGTTTGACATTGTGAACAAAGGCTGCTTTCTGATTGCTTCTCTTCGCAAATGACAGCTTCCTAAATCTTCCCTCACACGTCATTTCACGTTGTTCTATTTTTAGAACAGTCTCGCGGCTGACGGTTTATGGAAATAAACTTCATCAACCGCATAATTTCGTGCCTTATGTCCGATGGACGACGCCTTTTGACTTTTCCTGTTTGACAGCGTGATGGACGATGGAAGATTGATGATGACTTATGGCAGATGACTTTTTCTGTGTCATAGGATGTATTCTTTTCTACATGCAATAAAAGCGAAGTCCCAAATGGTAGATGGAAGATGGAGGACGCCTTTTTCTGTGTGACAGCGGCCTCAGAGTGATGCAAGCGGCATCCCATCATTAAATTTTTCAACAAAGAAACTCACCGCAATTCATTGTAATTCACAAATAGCAGCCGATTGATACTAAATCGAGTATCATATGAAATATAAATATGTATCACCAGAAATGCTGAGGCGACTTTCAAGGAGCCGCTTTCATGCAAAGAAGCTGTCAGTGTTTCCGCATAGCCCTGCCATAAACACGTCGATGGTGTCTAGCAAAGTGAGAATTGACTTTTTTGGTGAGCTGAACGATAAACTGAACGGCCTGGAGGAAATTAAATTGAGCGTCGCACTGAATGGACTGAAAAAATTGCCTCGTTCTAATGCAGTCATTTCCATGAAAGGTGCGATTATTCTAGTGCATTCATGACGCGGTTGTGGACGCTTAATTGCTTCAAGTGTTGTTTTCACAGTTAAAACGTGAAGAAATTGAGATGCTGTGCTTGGGAATGTCCCTGTGTTTCAACAAAACTTTCTGAGTTGATAGGTAATGTCTTCCTTCTAAATTTCAGGCATGCGAATTTCCCCTACTCCTTCAAGTAATCAGTTAGAAAGAGGCCTAGAGGGGTTCTAGAGCATAAATTGGTTCCAAAATTCCAGCAAGTCCGTCGCTTCAATTTTTCACAAACAGCGATGAGTTAATTATATTGTGAGGAGGCCTTACTGTCAACATTCATTGGAGACCCAGTATATCATTGAGTGGTCTCACTTCGATGTTTCGAGGCGGTAGTGTCCCTTTTCGAGACGTTGAAGCCATTCTGTTACTGACAAGAAGAATGATATAAGCAATGGATCAAATTGTCATGCAAAAGATGTACGGCTGCTAGGACATGGAGACAACTATCTCAAAACTTTTCTGCGGCACCTCATTCTGTGCAGTTTCATGCCTGCATTTTGCATACATTTCACCTTTTAAAAGTAATATTGATCGCAGACGATCTATTTTAAATTTTAAGTGGTGTGACACACGATATTTCTTGGTCTATCCAGACCGCGTATTTAGGCGAGTGTGACAGGAGACGATACATGAAGTGTGACATTCCACGGCATTTCATTCCGTTTCAGTATTAGTATCTGACATTTATATATTGAGTCGCTAACCTTGACATCAGTCATTCCATAATTGAAAATTACGCTTTAACATGCATGCATGTACAATGCATTGAGTAAAGCTTTTGATGCATTTAAATACTGAAGCAGAAAACCTTTGCCAAGTTTTTCACATAAGATAGACGCTTGCTAATGACGCTTGATTATTTTGCAGACGAAAGACCTCATCCACCCTTTTTACATTACATGTGCAAAAAGGAAGCAAGAATACGAATAAATTCTGAAATGAAGGAAGTTTCTTTGTATCGATATGAAAATACTAGAAATCGGCAGTTACTGTGACTCTTTCATAGAACTTAATGTGCGTAACAAGTAATCAGTCAATTCGGTGAAATTTTTAAATTATTCACGTAGTTATAAAATCAATTGTCGATTAATCTATTTTTCGGATGGATTAACTGCGTCCACAGTGTTTATTTATCAAGCAACTGACTTTTCTTGTTGCCATTAGAATCCATTTTAAAGAAATATAATCGATGCAAGCACAATGAATAACACAATATTTAGGCAGCGCGAACAGCAAAATAGCAAAAAATATGCTAAAAAAATAGGAGCATTGTGATTTAATAATCTGCTTTTCGCTGACCTTCTTATTTGACAGTCAGATTAGACAATTGAAATCAAAATCTACTGGAATATCTTGATAAAATATACTGATTTCAAACAAATTGTGATTCTACAAAATTTATCTTCTCTTTTTAAGATATTTGTTCTTTATTGAGATGAAGGATTTTCTCGAACAAGGAAATTCAAAGGCCATTTCATTCAGCTATAAAATCAAAAGCAAACTCAAAGAAACACTCAGGTTCGGAATTCCGCAATGACGAGAACAGAGCCGATAGTTTGATAAATTGGAAAGGAGTTGATTGGACTGACCACGGTTTCAGAGGCAAGCCAAAGCCATCCTTATTTATCATTCACTCCATGTGAATTTTAGATAATGAACACGGATGTTACAGCGAAGATGTACTTCTATCCAATTATATTGAAACATCGCGCGTCTCTCAAACTGAACATCTGCCAGCATAAGTCAAAAGACGAAACAATTCTAAGGTCATGGGAGTCATGGGAGCATACACCTGACCTGATCAACACTTCCTGAAGATTGAGTCTCAACTTTTCATCAGCTTTCCAGTTGTACTCGTAATTCTTAAAAGATGTTCTTGATAAAGAAAACGTGATAGAAACTACCTCTCAATTTTAGTAATCATTAATATTCGAAGCATGACAATGTGAATTCGATGAATTACATTAATGATTTCTCTCTTGAAACAATGATTTGTGAGAAAGAGGACGTGTATCTAATTTCATGTCTCAGAATTATTTAGGAGCACCAGTTGCTAGCGCTAGCAGTAACAGCAATTCTTCAAACGCATAAACTTATGAGTTAACAGGACCCTTTCTTCCCTACACGTTTCTTATTTCAACTTCAAAGCGACAAAGTATTTCGCTCAGTGACTTTTCATAATGTTGTTAAGAATCTTTTTATGACGATTTATGATTTGACCTCAAACTTTTACCCCTAATAGCAAAGCCAATAAAATGAAGCCACCGTAAATTACTAGGTTTTAGTCCCTGCACATTTGATTAAAATTTCTGCTGAAAATTAAAATTAATCTTAAAATTAAAACTAAAGTAAACTTTCAATCATTCTTAAGATAGCAAGTGATGATTAAGAAGGGATCATTAAATTAATTTTCTAAATGTGATGCTGACGATGGAATAAAGACACACCGCAATTTTTCTTTGAATCATGATGAAACCAAGCATAAGTAGATGCAAACGTGAGTTGCAGAGCAAGCAAAATATCGACTACGACGCATTTCAAAAGCGAAAATCCTCGTTTGTGCCTCTGTTTGAAACAATAATTCATCAAAAATTCTCATCAATAATATTCACATTGCAATATACAAATGCGTTAATATCTGTTGCATCTTCAACCAAAGTATTAAGTAGTTGACCATGCGGCGAGAGAGATTCGTCATTATCGTTTGTCCAAAATGGTAGCAAAAATAGCAGTTCTCTCGAGATACTTTTTATGGTCAGAGTAAGAAAGTAATAAGTTAAAATGGCTTTGACAGGGCCTTCGGCGTCCAGCGCCTTCTCTCGGTCGATGTAATTGGTAAAGTCGGCAGCCTGTGTGAAGGTTTATAAAGAGTTGAGTGATATTAAGAAGTGTGTTGTGCGTCAAGTGTGAGGTGATTGAAGTGTGAAGACAGACTGTACTGCGGTAGTTCATGTTTTCTATTGATTTTCGGCTGAAGCTGTATGATTGCTTTTGATTCGGTAAATGTTGTGTCGCGAGTGTTATCGAGTTTAGCAATGAAACCGACCTGAAAATCCCCGACGTCGCCTATGTCGTTGTGCTTATTTCTAATATGCTCATACAAGGCACTGCTAATTGATTTATTCTTAATGGCTCTTTTGTGTTCGTTGTGCCTAGTTATAAACTTACGAGCGGTTTTACCAATATAAAATTCATTGCAGCGTTGACAAGTGTACTTGTAAACTACAAACTTATTATTGCAGGAGTATTTAATTAATTGCAAACAAATGTCACAGTTACAATTGTTTCTATATTTTTTGTTATTAAGATACTTAGCTGACTGTTTTCCATAGTCGTTAGCAATTTTAATTGGCAAGTCATACTTCTTAATGGCTTTCTTTATTAAGTTATTGCATTTGTCGCTAATGTATGGTACTTTAAGTGTACTCTTATCAGTATTACTATTTTTGTTTTTATTTTTCTTGTTTTTCTTTTTTCTCTTACAATCACCCTCTTTGTAGCCATTTTCTTTTAGTATCTTAGAAAAAGTTGTTAAACTCTCTTGAGTTGTAGAGTCATCGCTGCAGCGTTTTTCTATGCTAGATATTCTATTTGCAATGAAGTTAGTCTTAACATGCGTCGGAACGAAGGAATCCTTTCTAAGAGTGATATTGGAATGACTAGACTTATGGTACCAAGAGTATTTGACTCGTTGGTCTACAATTTTTATTTTTAGATCTAGGAACGGTAGCCATTCCTCAGGCTGATGAACTTCCATAGAAAATTTTATGTTTTGATTAATGGAATTAAAGGTATCCAACACGTATTCAAATAAAGTTTCGTTGAATTCTACTGGACCAAAGATGATATCATCTATGTATCGCTGAAATATTAATGGTGAAAAGTTTAGTTTATTTAAAGCATCGGTCTCTATATGGCTCATAAAAATAACCGCGAACGCTGGTGCAAAATGAGCACCCATAGGAACTCCACGTATTTGCTTATAAACTTTATCTTCGTATTTAATTTCGTAGTTGTAGCAAATGAATTTCAGTATTTTTTCTATATTATCAATTGTGATACCAAAACAGTCAATATCACTCCAATATTCTGCTAGACTCTCCATGCAGTACTGTATTCCTAAATCGAGAGGAATGCTAGGATAAAGTTTCACGACATCTAATGACAGAAAGACAAGGTTATTTTTGTTAGGAATTTCTAATTCATTAATTGATTTTATTAAAGATTCGCTATTTGGTAAATGAGATTTAATTCGTGGAAGAACATTAGTTAGAATACTAGCCACTATCCAATCTACTTTTTCTATCGGAGTGTTCCGGACAGAGGCAATTGGGCGAACCGGATAATCATTTTTATTATCATTTTTGTGATCTTTAATAAAGGAAAAGAAATTAGCTGGGTTGCCACCAGTACTTATTAATCGCTTAGCTTGAGATTCTAGACGAGAATTACGCGTACACGTTCTAATCAAAGTATTGGCCTGCTTTTCAATGGCATCATTAAGACTTTTATTCAGTGGTAAATACGTGTCTAAGTCTTGCAGCACTTGTTCATTCTTTTGGTTATAATTATCAGCATTACAGATCACAAACCTATTAGTTTTATCTGAACTGATGCACTTAAGTTCATTTTCGTTAATAAACTCTTTCGCAATTTTACATTGACTGTTAATTTTACGGTAGTTTTGGGATTTCCTTAACTTTTTTGTTTCACTATCTAATATACTTTTTACTTCGCTACCGAAACAGTTAATTCTACTTTCTAAATCTTCGCTCATTTTAGGGGGAGGATAACAATTATTTTTATCAAAAGGAACCATAATCTTATTATCACTGACACTGACACAATCGTTAGAAAATTTATGCTTCCATCGCATGTCATACACTAAATTATCGAAATTGAGAGAAATTTTATTCCAGTAGTTCTTATTGATTGTGTGTGGTAACCGGTACTTAGGACCTTTGTTTAATAAGTCACAGACTACGTCGGGGACCCTCAGGTAGGTCTCATTGGTAAACTTCTGTACATTAGGTGCATGCGTATTCGTGTTTTGAGGTGTTATGTTGATTTTTGAGGGAAAGCGAGGCTGCGAATCACATTTATAAAACTCAAAAGACATAGGATAGCGAAAGTCACATAAAGTGGACCACTTTCGGGAGTGCCGATCGTATACACACTTGACTTCAGCTTGCATCACCGACACCATGTTGTTCAGGACGTACTCCGACAACTTCTTATCCTCTTCTCCCACGCGCTGTAGGTTCATTCGTAAGTACCCACCCTCTTGTACGAGACTCCGGTGCTTTGATTCCAGACTGTCGATATCCACTCGCAGGATTTCCATTCCCAAGGACAAAGACTTTCTTTGGACCACTTTGTTGTTGCTGCAGTAGTCAGCCGTTCTTATCCGGTGTTGAACATACTCAGGCAGTACTTTGTGTTGTAGGCAGGTCTTCATGAACTTGATGTGGCTTTCCGTACGAACATACTTCATCTGGTTGTTGATGTAAGACAGGGAAAGCCACATCAAGTTCATGAAGACCTGCCTACAACACAAAGTACTGCCTGAGTATGTTCAACACCGGATAAGAACGGCTGACTACTGCAGCAACAACAAAGTGGTCCAAAGAAAGTCTTTGTCCTTGGGAATGGAAATCCTGCGAGTGGATATCGACAGTCTGGAATCAAAGCACCGGAGTCTCGTACAAGAGGGTGGGTACCTACGAATGAACCTACAGCGCGTGGGAGAAGAGGATAAGAAGTTGTCGGAGTACGTCCTGAACAACATGGTGTCGGTGATGCAAGCTGAAGTCAAGTGTGTATACGATCGGCACTCCCGAAAGTGGTCCACTTTATGTGACTTTCGCTATCCTATGTCTTTTGAGTTTTATAAATGTGATTCGCAGCCTCGCTTTCCCTCAAAAATCAACATAACACCTCAAAACACGAATACGCATGCACCTAATGTACAGAAGTTTACCAATGAGACCTACCTGAGGGTCCCCGACGTAGTCTGTGACTTATTAAACAAAGGTCCTAAGTACCGGTTACCACACACAATCAATAAGAACTACTGGAATAAAATTTCTCTCAATTTCGATAATTTAGTGTATGACATGCGATGGAAGCATAAATTTTCTAACGATTGTGTCAGTGTCAGTGATAATAAGATTATGGTTCCTTTTGATAAAAATAATTGTTATCTTCCCCCTAAAATGAGCGAAGATTTAGAAAGTAGAATTAACTGTTTCGGTAGCGAAGTAAAAAGTATATTAGATAGTGAAACAAAAAAGTTAAAGAAATCCCAAAACTACCGTAAAATTAACAGTCAATGTAAAATTGCGAAAGAGTTTATTAACGAAAATGAACTTAAGTGCATCAGTTCAGATAAAACTAATAGGTTTGTGATCTGTAATGCTGATAATTATAACCAAAAGAATGAACAAGTGCTGCAAGACTTAGACACGTATTTACCACTGAATAAAAGTCTTAATGATGCCATTGAAAAGCAGGCCAATACTTTGATTAGAACGTGTACGCGTAATTCTCGTCTAGAATCTCAAGCTAAGCGATTAATAAGTACTGGTGGCAACCCAGCTAATTTCTTTTCCTTTATTAAAGATCACAAAAATGATAATAAAAATGATTATCCGGTTCGCCCAATTGCCTCTGTCCGGAACACTCCGATAGAAAAAGTAGATTGGATAGTGGCTAGTATTCTAACTAATGTTCTTCCACGAATTAAATCTCATTTACCAAATAGCGAATCTTTAATAAAATCAATTAATGAATTAGAAATTCCTAACAAAAATAACCTTGTCTTTCTGTCATTAGATGTCGTGAAACTTTATCCTAGCATTCCTCTCGATTTAGGAATACAGTACTGCATGGAGAGTCTAGCAGAATATTGGAGTGATATTGACTGTTTTGGTATCACAATTGATAATATAGAAAAAATACTGAAATTCATTTGCTACAACTACGAAATTAAATACGAAGATAAAGTTTATAAGCAAATACGTGGAGTTCCTATGGGTGCTCATTTTGCACCAGCGTTCGCGGTTATTTTTATGAGCCATATAGAGACCGATGCTTTAAATAAACTAAACTTTTCACCATTAATATTTCAGCGATACATAGATGATATCATCTTTGGTCCAGTAGAATTCAACGAAACTTTATTTGAATACGTGTTGGATACCTTTAATTCCATTAATCAAAACATAAAATTTTCTATGGAAGTTCATCAGCCTGAGGAATGGCTACCGTTCCTAGATCTAAAAATAAAAATTGTAGACCAACGAGTCAAATACTCTTGGTACCATAAGTCTAGTCATTCCAATATCACTCTTAGAAAGGATTCCTTCGTTCCGACGCATGTTAAGACTAACTTCATTGCAAATAGAATATCTAGCATAGAAAAACGCTGCAGCGATGACTCTACAACTCAAGAGAGTTTAACAACTTTTTCTAAGATACTAAAAGAAAATGGCTACAAAGAGGGTGATTGTAAGAGAAAAAAGAAAAACAAGAAAAATAAAAACAAAAATAGTAATACTGATAAGAGTACACTTAAAGTACCATACATTAGCGACAAATGCAATAACTTAATAAAGAAAGCCATTAAGAAGTATGACTTGCCAATTAAAATTGCTAACGACTATGGAAAACAGTCAGCTAAGTATCTTAATAACAAAAAATATAGAAACAATTGTAACTGTGACATTTGTTTGCAATTAATTAAATACTCCTGCAATAATAAGTTTATAGTTTACAAGTACACTTGTCAACGCTGCAATGAATTTTATATTGGTAAAACCGCTTGTAAGTTTATAACTAGGCACAACGAACACAAAAGAGCCATTAAGAATAAATCAATTAGCAGTGCCTTGTATGAGCATATTAGAAATAAGCACAACGACATAGGCGACGTCGGGGATTTTCAGGTCGGTTTCATTGCTAAACTCGATAACACTCGCGACACAACATTTACCGAATCAAAAGCAATCACACAGCTTCAGCCGAAAATCAATAGAAAACATGAACTACCGCAGTACAGTCTGTCTTCACACTTCAATCACCTCACACTTGACGCACAACACACTTCTTAATATCACTCAACTCTTTATAAACCTTCACACAGGCTGCCGACTTTACCAATTACATCGACCGAGAGAAGGCGCTGGACGCCGAAGGCCCTGTCAAAGCCATTTTAACTTATTACTTTCTTACTCTGACCATAAAAAGTATCTCGAGAGAACTGCTATTTTTGCTACCATTTTGGACAAACGATAAAGTATTAAGACTCGCACTCATAAACAAATATACAATTTCGCTGGAAAAAGTAGTGTGCTAGTATTTGTTAATGTCCTTTTTGTAAAAACATGCGACAAAATTGAAAATGTAGATCATTTTTTTGCAGATTTTTTTGCAGATCATGTATCATCATTTTGTTAAAACATTTCATACTTTGCAAGTGCTTATCATGATTAAATATATGTATAGGATGCTATAAATAAATGCAATGCGATTCGTACGAAACAACCAAATCAAGATAGATCGGAAAATCACTTTATTCAAACATTTGATCCCAACAACTTAGAAATCTATAGCAGCGTAATAAAGACTATTTCGTAAAGGTTGCAGTGAACTGACCATTTTGAAAATTGTGAAGTCCAAAAATCTTATCGACAACCTCCATCACTACTACGAATATTACGAAAGCAGAAGGATGAAAGTGTTGATGGAGCTCTAAAATGTGGAGGAAAGAATTCAAATGCAAACATGGTGAACAGACGAAAGTATTTTATATAAAAACATATGTGATATATATCTTATATAATCTGTATATTAGGGTGGTTCAAAAAATCGAAATTTGGAAAAGTCAGGGTGCACGTCGCTAAAAGTGTTCCTTTTGGTAAGAAGATTGTACATGTGGAGTTCCAGCTCGATTGGTCAAAGTTCAGGGGTCGCCCAGGGAGGTCAAAGTGAGGTCAAATGCGCACAAATTGCTGAAAATAGCCCCTGACATCATCACGTGACCTCGAATGACCTTTCTGACCTTCTGAAATGATAGATAAGTGTCACATTTCTATCTGTTTATAATATATTATATTGCTCCAAAATGCTTGGTTTTATCGCAAAATAGCATTTAAAAGGTCCGAAAATCATTCTTTTGGATGGGTCACGTGATCAATGCGATGGTATGGCATGAGAGCATAAAATGTCAATTTGTGGTGAAACTAAGCATTTTAGAGTCATATAATGCATTACCAATGAATATAAATGTGACCTCTGTCAATGGTGCCATGAGATCAAAGATGTCATTCGAGGTCATTTGATGACGTCAGAGTCTATTTTTAGCTCAAATTAATTTTAGCCGAAACCGGTAACACCAACGACATCTCCTGGTTTTCATTTCTTTTATATATACATATCGTCACCGTCATAAGCATATTGCCTATCTCATTTTGTTCAATTTTTCAGGAGACACAAATAACTGTCTTAAACAAGTTAGCTAGATAATGAATGAAGTTAGGCTTGTGTTATCAATCAAATACATGCTAAGACTACTTTTCATACTAATTACATTGTAAACAATTTGGTTTGCTGCTGTAAATATAAACAAAATTGAGATAGGCAATATGCATGTGTGCTCCTAATGAGATAGGCAATATGCATATTATTAAGAATTTGGATTTTGCCCAAATTTATGTCTGTAATGATCTTCGGTATTTATCTAAAGTAGTTCAGCCTTATCGGGGGATATTATATGCATAGAAAATTGTCGTAATTATTACATGTAGTGATTATAGGCGCTTTGAAATAGCATGTAGACGTACCTTTACATGAATAGGTAGGCGCATCCGTTATCGGTTTTAGGATTTATCTGCAACATTGTATAGGCTGCGTATGTAAGCTATATGAAAGAGTGATAAATATTTTAAGCTAACATACTAACATTCTTGAATCCATACATGTGCATGGACATGAACAAGGAACTAAAAACATTTACATTTATGAACTAGTCATGTATTGCTTCACAAAGTCTTGTAAGAAACTTTCAGGTGAGCTCATTTGTGTAAAATATTGTCATAATATTGATGCACGTCTTTCGGTAGAACTTTTTTCATGAATTGCAGATCGTCAAACTTTTTCTTAGTAATAGGGATTTCTTCGTGAAAAGCTTGTATCCATTCATAATCGTCATTTTTCCTCAGCCTACATGGTAAATCTGTCCATTCGTTCTCGAATGCCAGGTTGAACTTGATGGTTTCATTTGGAAAATACTTAAGTCCTCTCAGGTCATGTACAGTCCTGTCGCCAGCTTTCTTTCCTGGGCGAATGGAGTTAACATGACGATCGAACAATTTTTTGAAATCTGTATACGACAACATTTTTACATCAAAAGGAGAAGGGTTTCGCCTAGCATATTTCATGAGAGCAACATAGTCTCTTGGAACACAAACGTCAGTGCACAAATTTCTTTCTATTTTCGAGTGAATGCTATCGCATTCCATTTGTGTATGGCCTTGTATCAAATATTTTTGAGTTATAGTGACTCCAGTTTCCGTGGCAAGACTGCAGTAAGCATTAGCCAATACAAAATTTTTATTTTGATAACCACAGTTATCGCTCCAAACGATGACATGTCTTACATTTGGATGGTATCTAATGTACTCTCTGAAGTGTTCTACCTATATTGAAAGAAACACATCGCTAGATAAATCACCCTGCGTCTCATCCCATACATAGTAGAAGCCTTGCTGAGTGTTCATGTCATAAAATGTCAAATTGTGAACTTGCAATCTGCAGAGGTAGTACATAGCACTGGCTTTCGTTTCGGGACAAAGGAGGACTTTTTGAGTATCCATTGTCCACACCGATACCTCGTCTGAATTCGCGTGAGATTTATCTATTTCCTTTGCATTTCTAGCTTTTTTGGCGTTATTCACGTGTGTTTCATACTTTTCACGGTCAACTGAACCCATTTTGAATCCTATACAAGTGTCACACTGATCATTTTTTGGTAAAAAAACCGCGAACTTCATTTCTGTGAACATGTATTTAAAGTAAATCAATGAAGCTGTCCTTACGTTGGCTAGTGTCGAGCTTTCTTTGTATTCATCATAAATGTCCTGTAACTTCGTTCTAGGATAAAGAAACTTCTTATCTCTGTAAGTATCAGAGCTTCTGCAGTAACGCGAGTCAATCGTAGGAAGATTTTGCAAAAAGTCAATCAAAAATTGTTTTTCCAGCTCGTCAAATGGTTTTGTCGGTCCTGACTTAGGAGAGAATGCTTGTCGATTATTTTTTGCAATGTGGCTACTAATCCAGCTTCCAACAGTTCGTGGAGATACTCCAAAAGTGGAACAGAACAGAGGACTTGCAGACACAAACTCTCTTTCCATTTGACGGCATAGCGAGAAAAAACCTGAAAGAATTCTTTCGTCTCGACTCACTTGTAGAAGAGGTGGTATGCTGTTGTGTATCAAATCTTTCAACGTGATCCCTAAATAACGTAAGTCTATCGTCCCAAGAGGACATGGACCAAAATGAAGCAAAAATATTTTGCATTTCCTCAGCAGTAACTGAATGTCTCTTGTCCGGTTTTACACAGTAGCCAGATGTACAGGGCAATCCCACCCCACGACCACTAACTGGTGTTCCTGATCTGTTAGCGTACTCAATCCCCTTTAGTCTCTTTGCTTTGGCTTGATTTATTTTCCAATTTTCGGGACAAGAGCGCTTGTGACGATACTTGCTACTTAATTTTAATTTAATCTGCACATTTGTATTACTGTTCATTTGCATCGTGTGACTCATCAGATCAAAGCTGTTCAATCTCGGAGCAGAGACTGTAGTCACGTGCGTATCTCAAGTTGCGAGATAGGCAACATGCTTATGACGAGATACATCAAGTTGTCAGATAGGCAATATGCATTTTCAGTTTTTCTGAAAAAACTGCTCGTGACTTTCTGCTTAATATTGGATGACTGTTGCGGGTCAGGTAGCTCATTATGATTCACCTACAATTTACATATTGCCTATCTCTGAGATAGGCAATATGCTTATGATGGTGACGATATATATATATATATATATATATATATATATATATATATATATATATATATATATATATATATATATATATATATAATTAATCAAAGCAAAAGTAAATGAATATCAAAAATGAAAAGCTACCGATCTCACGACGTTTCTGCCAGTAATCTGGCTTCATGATTTATTTATGAAATCAAATTTCTGTTATATAATTTTTGTAGCAATAAATTTGAATCACTTATATTATATATAGGCCCTATATATAATATACATGTACATGCATGCCGACAAATCAGTAGGATCGCATCGACAATCAACAGCTCATCAAATTAGTCACAAAGACAGAGAAGATTTTACGCTCATTTATGGAAAGAATTCACTATGAATCTTCACAATGATGATTCAGAACCTCATTCTCCGCACGATATGCATCCTCTGAGACACGTTCATTCAGTGTAACTGAAATCAGCTTGAACGTTATATTAGTAAGCTAATTTTTTAAATCAATTATCTCCTGAAATCTCCTAGATAACAATCAGTCTTGGTCTTGCGTTCGTTTTGTAACACATCATTCCTAATTGACCAAAGAAGTTGGAAAATGCGTACATCAAAACATTTCTCTGAAAATTTTCAGAAACAAAGGCCTAAGACAGGGCTTGCTTTAAAGTCATTTCGCGCTTAAGAGATGCTTTTTGTTTATGCCGTTAACATGTTATCAAGAAAATAAATGCGATACCGGGTTTGTCTGCACTAATCAATAATATGGACATTCCAACCTATTAGTTTTTATATATTATATCAGTTTTTATCAAATTGTATTGTGGCATGGTGATGCATAAATGCATATTTTGATAATTAGCAATCGTACAGCATATTGATGCATTAATGTTCATGATCTTATATGCCGCAATATCAAGTTCATTAGCGCATGTTGTATTTTTGTATATGAAAGAATGTTTATAATAGCTCTTTAAAGAGATAGTGATGTGAAGCCATATCAATCATTCTCTTATCAAACACTTTCTTTCCCTTGTTCGGCCACGTTGTAGATCGCAATTTTTCGCGTCTCCCAACTACGATCGAAATTGTATTGTTCACTTTCTTGAAATGCATCGCTGAAGACATAGCATCAAGAAAGTCTTGATTCCTGGCTCAGTGCATGTCGTTGGTTTCTTCATCAGCGAGGCAGCAAAGCGACAATGAGCTGTCTTTTGTTCAGGAATTCTATATAATCTATGTAATTCAGTGTGTCTGTTTGATTCACTTAACAATCATTTCAGAATTCTCAATGCAACTGATGTTTTAGTCATTTGAGAAGATAAATGCGAAATAAACAAATGCCATTAAAAATATTTCAAAACTTTTAAAAAGCTATGATATGCTTTTAGAATGCACTTTCCATTCTCATGATGAGGCCATGTCTGATGAGGTCTAATATATGTCGGCCATGTATCGCTGTTATATCTATAGAAATGTCCTTCGCTTATCAGTGTTTAGTTTTGAGAAGATTCACGCTAACTTGTAATTTCTTTAATAGTAGGCTTTCGAGAGATGTAGTACGGTATTGATATTCAGTTTGAGAAAGTCAAGTAACGGTAAGTGAAAAAGCTCTTTCGAAAGGGTTAAAGCCATGCTGACAAATTGTGTAAAAGTGGATGGTTTGTAATGCTCATAAAATGTCATTACTATTGCTTTTGCTCACTCAGTCAAAGAGCCCCAGAAATCAAGTGACATATGAAGATAAGATAAATTTATTCCGTAAAGTAATTTGCAGTAGAGCAAGTCATGGCCACCGGCGGCAGCTCTTGCAGACGAGAGTAAAAATGATTTCTGTCGTCACAATAACACATTTTAAGCTCATTCTTTAAACATTTTTTGAAGACAAATTTTGACGGAGCCAAAACACACGACAAAGGCAATTTGTTCCATACCTTGCAAACACGAAAAAAAGAAATTACACAAATAATTACTTTTGGGAAAATACGAGGAGCTAGTTGAAGCGGATTATTGGTAAAACTACGTGTACAGTGAGAAAAGGAAGCGGAAAAAAAGAATTTATCATAGTCGAAGTCTACGAGATCATGAAAGGCTTTATATAGGAAACAAGGGTCCTTCATATAAATTAAACTACTTTTACTCACTGCATATAATGCGTTTAGTGTAGACAGTAGATGTATGCATTAACCCTTTCATGCATATTGTACTCTCCTCAAGACCAAAAGAAAGAAGAGATCAATGCGCTTCTAATGACACCTCTCCTGACTTCGTACGATCCCTAGAACGCCCGCAAATCGCATTTGAAGAAAATTTTCATTTTGAAAATAATTCATGCATCAAAGGTTAAACATCAGATATGTTAGGCAAATGAGCTCTGAACGGCTTTAAGTGCAATGCAACATATCAATAATGAAAAGATGCGTAAAAACTGCTTTTCAATAAGAATTGAAATTCAGTAGATTGTGAATCTTCACCTGAGAACTGGAACCATAGCAATTTCAACTTTTTAGCTTTTATCCTACCAACTTTTTTAGAATTCATTTCCTTGCACTTTTCAGATTTCATTGACTCTATTTTTTTTCTTTGGAAAGTCTAATTGTTAGTCTGGAGTTCTCATAAAGCATGAAGACGAAGAAAAAATATTTGCTCATATCGAGGAGTGCTTTGCTACTTTCTGTAGTGTATACACGCAGCCAAGGTTCTCAGAAGAAACCCGCAAGTTCAAATACTTGTCATGGCGTCTTACTTTTGATGACTATTTGTAAACAATTATGTTTCGGAATATCCTTTGATATCTGGAGGTACTGAAACACTATCATCATGCTTTGTAACTTTCCTTTGTATGATTTGTAACATAGTACTCTAACTTTCGCTTCTGATCGAGGACACTGACTGCTGCCCCACTCACATAGAAGTTATAGAATTTGAAAATGGTGAAAAGGAATGGGAATGAAAACTCTTCAAACACATCGAAGCCTGCAAGTGACGAATAAAATGCACATATGTTAATCGAATTTGGAAGGCTTTTAAGAATCTTAGCCTATTAATATGCGCTACAATGAAGGTTTTTTCATATATATTTTAGTCAGGTGTAATTTTGGGGACGAGACTTGGGGCCAATACCCCTAAGTCAATTAGTTATCAATAACTAATTGATAGTTAATAATTAATAATTAATAATATATAACTAATTGATTTAGGGGTATTGGCCCCAAAAATCACTAGCACATCAATCAATCAATAGTAAATCAAAATCGACATGTACGTCCATGTGGATAAAATACGCGTACCGAATTATGTTTCCGAGGATGCATTCAAAACTGGATAAACTAAGGCTACACGAAACATACATCGATAATTTTTGTCTCAATTTACGTTTTGCATCTTCGACATTGCAAATGTGTATTTCATACAGGTAACTATTGTCACGCATTTTTGATGTGCGCTTTTTAGCATTTAGGATTCCTGTTCATATAGAAAAAACCGTTGAAGAAACAATTAACAAATGAAGAAAGAAATCAATTAACAAATCAAGAAACAATTGAAGAACAAATCAACACAGCATTTTCTCTGCAATCGTGTTCATTGGAGAAACAAGGGAATATTTGGCTGATATTGACGAATGAAAGTTAGTTTTGATGAGGATAAAGAATGTGCAAAAATTGTGCATTTTAAAGCAAAAATGAAATTGTGAGATATTAAATGCTTCATATACTTCAAGATGTAAAGAAATGTTCCACAAAGCTATATTTCACGCATTTAAGCTAGCCATCTCCAACTTAGATATCTGCTCATAAATGATCTGAAAAAGTAATAAAAAAATGTTTAATTCCCCACTCTAGTAGCATACCCTTGATATTTCCGGACATTAAACGACTAAAACTCATTTAACCTCTGTTGTCTTGTGTTATAGAATATAAATTTCTAAAACAATTTAATGTCCGTGAATTTTAACAGCGGAATTGAAAGCAGTAATGTCAGACTGTTCACAAATATAATCTCACTTCACAGTTATTATTTTCAATTACTACTGTTGGTAGCCGTTGTTTGTTTCGTTTGCTTCTAGCATCGCCACACTTTCACCATCGATTTGGATGCTCCTGCTGACATGCTGAATTTTCTGTCCTTGTTCATTTGCAAATTGTAATTTTGGAAGAATTGATTGACTTCAATTACAAACACCGTCTTGAAGATTGACCAGGATTTTCACTATTTTACATCTTTTATATGTTATATCGTATCTCCAATCAAATGAAGACTAGATTGTTCATCTTTCCTTATGTCGGAATAATTCTCTTAAAATCACTTGTATCTGAAAATTGGAATATTTGAACTTTCTTGTAATTATTTTGGGTAATAAAGTCTAGTCATGCGAACCATTTGTCATCCGTTTTCTGTTCCTTTTGGCTCACTGAATGAATACAACAAATGTCCACCACTTGACCTGAACCCAGAATAGCTAACTTATGGTGCAATTGATTCAGAAAATTGTCTAGAAAAACTCATTAAATGGTAGGCTGCTAATTTGTAGAATTGAAGTCTCGACATTAATGGCTCATAAATGTCCAACAAAGCTTCAAACTTGATATACAGCCATACTTAAGAAAATCAGCATTTCGTAAAAAATCTTCATCACGATTCCATCCTCCTGTCTTCTGTTCCGAATAGTTTACAAATGAAATTATCTTTTTTTAAATTATTTACCCTTTTACAGACAATTTATGGTTTTCGAAAGTTTGAACTGTCAAGGAGGAAAATTTCATACTTTCACATCGCTTCACAACAAAGTTTCTTTGTCTTATCATAATAGCATTAATTACAAGAGGTCTGATTGCACTGACTAACTTTTATTTTGCGCTGAAATAGCATAAAGCATTAAATTATTACCCATCAATTTATTATACGCAATTTTATTTCAAATTCTTATGATAGTGACATGACAAATGAAAAAAAATTTAATTGATAAGTCGGCCAGCTTCATATAAGCTTATATCAAGTTTTCAGCAGACCATTGTGATCACATTGGTAGAACATTTAACGGTTCAATTGAAACCTATGTCATTATAGTCAACTGCTTTCTCATTTTTAAAGACTGTTGATTTCCTCTACTTGCTGCTCATCCTTCATGTTTCCCTAATGGGCATCATAAATACGTTAGCCTAAAAACTGAAGCGATAGAAGATTAACTTCAAAGGTTAGACAGGCTGCCTGAACATGTTCTGTTATGTAAAGCAACGCATAAAGTCTTATTGATTTACATCAAACTTTAAGGCTACATAGTCTTCATCAATGCATTATACAGTGCCAGATAGCAGGATATCCATCGACATCCATGGCCGACATCTATGATAAACGTATTGTCTTGGCACTGCAAGATAGACGGCATCAAATGCTCCAAGTTCTTACCTGGTATAAATGTAGAGAAGGTCATATTTAGACATGTGCAGCACATTAAGTGAACGAAATGACATTATAAGTTGGCTATTTTGCCATCTGGGACAGTAAGTTGAAAAAACTTGATTAATCCTTGCGAATTGAAGGTTTACAGAAAGCTGCAGAATTTCTAATTGTAACCATTGCACGTCTTATGTTTGACGTGATAAACAGTATGTATGTACATTTAGAAGGTCGAATGGTGGCTATGAATAAAAAGGACTCAATAATATTGCAAACTTCTTGTTTTCATCATTCTCAATGTTGTCAAATTATAAAGAACTTTGAATATGCGCACGTTAAGCCAAAGTAATTTCATTCTTGTATTACATTTCAGTTCAGTGTAGGCCAACTTGTATAATTTGAATTTATTTAAAATGCTTTTTGGGAATTGAAATTAAACCAATGTAAACTAAGAATGCGTTCATTAATAGTAAATAGTGAATGGCGTTGACAAACTTGAAATGTTTGTTTGCGAGTCCGATGTAATTGAGCACACATCAAACAATTTGAAACGCAACAGAATGAGATGCGGGCATGTATATTTAAAAACATCGGCGATGTTCGACTTTGAACTCTGTGTAGAGGTTTGTTGCTTCAAACAGAAAAGTAGAATTTTAGCTTCCAGTTGGCAGAATTCATGTTCTCTCCCAGGAGCACGAGATCGGTGTAACTGCAGAGGAATGCAGAGGATTAAAAAAAGTCAAGCATAAAAAATGCAACAACCGTGCATTGAAAACCGGAATTGAGTAAGAAATAATGAAGCAAAGCAATAGTGCCCAGATTCATATTTTAAGGAAGAACGACTCTTGTGTACAAATGAGATAAAGAACAATAAATTTACAATATCTATATACAGAGTTCAAATCGTCGGAATTGATTGCCACAAAGCCAATTGTGTTCTTCCGGTCTGGACATTCAATAGGTCGTCTGAGTTGAATTCTTTGATGAATAAGGCTTCAGCCAGCTTGGTTAGCCACGGTTTGGTATGATCACAGAATTAGACAGGTCGTCTCTTTTTCTGTTTGACTAGAAAGGAAACATTGAAACATGTAACGTTAATGAAATGGCACAATCTACTGACATAATACCATAGCAATCGAAGAATGAGCAGCCAATTCAACGATAAACACGCCAAATTGTGCGAAGTTTCAGTGACTGTTATCAACCGGATCACACAGCAAAGAGACGCAGTTGATGTCAAGTTCTACAGAGAAGTTTGTGAACGTTTTTTCATGCGCCTGCTAATTTTTTTTAAAATGATTGGAGGGCCCAACATTATCGAGAAAACTTTTGCGCAATGATCCGAATTCTTCGAATCTGAAGGAGTCGTGGCGATCGGAGCATTTTGAAGGAATTCAGAGCAATCCGCAAGCGACGCACGACTATTTTTTCTATCTCTGCAAGGTATTAAACATTTCTTTTTTCCCACTTAATAAGTTCCTGCATGTGTCATTATTTTGATTCAGTTTGCACTTCTAGCAAAGTGATACAGTTAAACAATCTAATTCTGTGGGTATGATACATGATCTGGAAACTAGTAACGTCAGGAAAGTGCAAATGCATGCTAATTTCAGATGGCGGACTGCCTTTTATGTGTTCATCTATTCTAGTGATAAAATGCCTTTGAGTTTCCCCAATGTAACATTTTGTACAATGTTCACATGAGTATTTGCAAACTATAGAAGAGGAATGCTTGTTCGAAATTTTATCTTTGTTAGAGATAATCATACTGGTTTTCAGCGTTCTGAAAAATGAACGAATACGAGAGTTCCGAAGACGAGAATTTATTTGTCTAACACTGTGACAAAATTCTTTGTAGAATATAGAGTTGTAACTAGCTCCGACATATATAATTTGTCTGTCAATATTGATTAATAAATTAATTAATAATAGTAATAATTTATTAATAAGCATTGCAAATTTATTGTTCTTTCTCTCATTTGTACACTGTTGAAGGGTATAAATGTATGGTTGTACTCTAAAAACTGGAAACCTCTTACGAAATAGACCCGGAGTACTATCCTGGCAATGTTTCCGGATAGGCCCACGTTTAAATAAGCAAATAAATAGCTGCCTATTCGATCACACTCTTTTCGCGACCATTGAGTAGCTACTTATTAGTATATGTTAGGTAGAGCATCTACTGAGTATTATTTAATGTCCCATTTTTGGTACTTGGTCTCAACTCGAGCTCATTTCAAATAATCATAAAGACTTGAAGCGCCATCAAGCGCCAAAATCATGAAGACTTGCATGATAATGCGGTTCATAAAATGTCCTCGATAATCAGCTTAATTTCCGCTTAATTGTGGTACCTGTTAGCAAATATTCATTCTTTTTGATAACTACTAACTTTCATACTATTTACGAGTATACAGTGGATCTTTGTCGCTAGAACATAAACACAGGAACAATTTTCAAACATATTTTCAGACCACAGGAACGCAAAAACTGAATCTTTTGATACAAAAATTTGCACTCCATGCTGACATTATTTGAGTCAACAGTCTGCCTATCATTTACTTACTGTGTTCACAACATTCATAAATCTTAACCAATTGTCCAATTGTCCTTGACCAAGGAGATCGAGAGGTTGCTACAGGAAGAGCATTTTGTAATATGCCAACTTGTACATAAAGGAGAAGAACAGTTTCATCGAATTTGAATTCTATGATCTCTTTTTCTATAGCGAAAGAGATCCCTACAAGAGTGCATGACACGATAACCTTTCTAATTGATTAAAATTCAGGATGTCTCCGAAATGGGCAAAAGACCGTTCCAGGACACCATAAAATTCAAAAAATAGTATCTTTAAAAACGACATAAATTCATGAATTTGAACCCTTTTTCAGGTTATTAAGACCTAAATACATGAATTTAGTCCATTCAAAAAGTACCATTTTTTCAAAAAATGGCATTTTTAAAAACGACATAAATTCATGAATTTGAACCCTTTTTCAGGTTATGAAGACCTAAATTCATAAATTTGGGCGTTTTTAAAAATACCCAATTTTTCAAAATTTTCAAAATCTCAAATTTGAGAATTACAATTTTCAGTAATGGGCAAAAGACCGTTCCAGGACACCACAAAATTCAAAAAAATAATATCTTTAAAAACGACATAAATTCATGAATTTAGACCCTTTTTCAGGTTTTTAAGACCTAAATACATGAATTTAGTCGTTTTTAAAGATACCGATTTTTCAAAAAATGGTACTTTTTAAATGGTCTAAATTCATGAATTTTGGTCATTTTTCAGGTTATGAAGACCTAAATTCATAAATTTGGGCGTTTTTAAAAATACCCAATTTTCAAATTTTTCAAAATCTCAAATTTGAGAATTACAATTTTCTCGCTTAAATCATGACCATTCCAGGACACCGAAAAAATCAGAAAAGTTAAGAATCTCAAATTTGAGAATTACAATTTTCTCGCTTAAATCATGACCGTTCCTGGACACCGAAAATCATAAAAGTTGAGAATTTCAAATTCATGAATTTTATCCATCTTTCAGGTTTTTAAAATATATCATGTGACTAATAATATTTCTTTAAAAATGGAAGAAACAAAAGTGGATGAAACAAAAGTGGAAGGAACCTCAAGAATATATCCTTCGTTATCATATGAACGTAGTTCTACTTTAATGGACATTGAAAAGATTAACATTGAAAAAATGAACAAAGAAAAACACAAAGATAGAGTACGTTATATGAAAGATAAGGAATCTCAATTATTATTAAGATTAGAGCATTAAGAAAGAGCATTAAAATTAAGAAAGAGATGGACTAAAGTTAAGAATGTAACACAAGGAATTGGCATATTCTTAACAATAAGTTTAGGTGCTTTAACAATTGTTATATCTTCAGGTGATTTAGTAATTCCAGTAGTTGCTACAGCTTTAACAGGTACGGGTGTTTTTTCAACTTCACTTGTTACAATGTTAGATAAATCTTTAATAACTAAGAAACGAAAATCATTAAAAACTAAGCATTTACATATTAAAGAAGTCTATGACAAACTACATTACTACTTTCAAAGAGTATGTGATGATAATGTTATTACGTTAGATGAGATTGAAAAATTTGATCAAATAGCTAATGAAGTAAATCAAACCTTTCAATTACAGTCCGAAAAAGTTGATGATAAGAATAAACAGGATGGCAAAATTTCTAGTGATGGTAAAATTTCTAATGAAGAAAATGACAAATTTTTTTTAGAAGAGCTAAAAACTTTAAGCGAAAATTTAAGCAAAACTTTATTAAACAAAACTTTATTAAACAAAACTTAAAACGAGAAAACTTTAAACGAAAAGATGTCAAACAACAAAGCAATAAAAAAATAATTTGTTCAGTAAAATGTTTTTGCTGTATTCCAATGTTACCACAAAATTCAAATATTATATTTTAAAAATGGATAAAATTAGAGCTGATAATTTTAAAAGAATAAAACAATTAGAAGAGTTAATAAAACAAAGAAATATTATGAAAGAAAATCATATTCAACATAGAATGATAAAAGCTGGTATTCAATCTGATATGTTTGAAAAAATGCAGCAAACCGAACAAGTAAAAACTGATTTTGAAAAAACTATGAAACCATTTAAAACTCTTGAAAAAGAAAGTACAAATAATGATAAACAAATTGATATAACAGATCCAGAGCACAAAACTATATTAGATGACTATGGATTACTAGAATCAAACATTAATAAGAAATTACCAAAGTCTATGCAATTTGAACATTCTATTTCATTTATAGATGGAAAAATAATACCTAGATTTTATCTCGGACAAAAAGAAATATTTCCACAACCTTTTCGAGGTTTAATTTTTTCACCAGATAAATCTCCTTTTAATTTAGATAGAAATTTTGTTAATCTTTTAAGAGGAGCAGCTTTAAATAATTATGCTGTAGATGATCTTATAAAATATAAAGCTATGTTAGATAGAGTTGGTGCAGTAAAATCTCTAAAACGTTATAAACAATTAGAAAATTTATTATCAACGGGGGTTAAAGTAGGAAAAGGTTTATCTGAAAAACAGAAAACTGAAACAACCATATTTTTACCAGATGATCCACAAGAATTACTAAATAGATTAAATATTTTAATATCTGCAATAAAAGAAGGACATAATTCTAGTTTCAATGAAATTCATGCTATATTGAAAAGACTGTTAGAAAAGAAGATTCTAAATGAAGAGGATTATAAAAGTGTAGCTGAAAAATGTTGTTTCTAATTTTTATCTATGATTTTTATTTATGATTTTTATCTATGATTTTGATCTACGATTTTTATCTATAATATTTATTCAAAATTTTAACTAAAAAATGTGTTCAGCAGATTTAGACAAAATTAATAATCATTTAGAAAATTTGACAGAGATTTTGGGTTCATCAAAATTTAGTACGACGTTAAAAATTATAACAACTACTTCATCACACACTTGTAATTTAGAACCCATTCTACATTTGGAACAAAATAAAAATTATCAAATTGCATTGACTAGTTTCTCTACATTTAACACTATTCAAAACGTTATCAAAGATGTGAATGATCAATTTAGATATTCTACTGATAAAGGCAAAACGTGGAAAGTACTAACTTTTCTTCCTGGTTCTTACGAAGTTGAATCAATATCAAATGAAATTAAGAGACATTTAGGTATACCATTTAAAGATAAGAAACAATTACATTTTGCAGTTGAACCGGCAGTTAATAAATTTTCTCTTACTTTAGACGAAAATCATCAAGTTGATTTTAATCATGATAGATCATTGTCAAAGCTATTAGGATTTAATAAACAAACCTATAGTCAAAGTTATCATTTAGGTGAGAAGATTCCAAAAATAACTGAAATAAATTCAATTGTTGTACATTGTGACATTATTGAAGGAGGATATATAAATGGTAAATTATCAAATTTAATATTCAGTTTTCCAGCTTTTACTGTACCCATTGGTTATAGATTAAATGTATTTCCACAAACATTAATATATTTTCCTATTACAAGAAAAACTATTAACAACATTAACATTAGAATCACTGATGAGAAAGGACAAGAAATAAATTTTGGAGGTGAAGAGATTATGATAGATCTTTTGGTTCGGGAGGTATAAACTCCCGTTCGAGAGGTATAAACTCCCGTTCGGGAGGTATAAACTCCCGTTCGGGAGGTATAAACTCCCGTTCGAGAGGTATAAACTCCTACGCGAAGCTAGAGAAGTTTAATTTTCTTCTTCTTCTTTAAAAATAAAAATAAAATAAAAATAAATTTTTTTATTAAAAAATGAGTGAAGTACCCCTATTAAACAAAAAAAAACTTAAATTTAATCATCATCCAAATTTATCTAATAAAGTTTTGTCAGTTATTTGTGGACGATCAGGTTGTGGAAAAACATATCTATTATTTAAAATTTTAACGACTCCAAATTTTTTGGATTATAACAATCTTATAATTTATACAACAACGGCAGAACAACCCGTCTATCAATTTTTAAAATATGGATTTGAAAATAATCTTAAAAAAACAGCAATTGCTTCATTATTCAAAGAATATGAAAAATCTGAAGATGAAGAAGAAATAAGTTCGTTGTGTGAAGAAGCAGCAAAAAATAATCAGTTGGTAGAATCTAATAAAAATAAGCATATAAAAATACAATTAATAGATGATAGTGGTAATATGCAAGATCCTAGTAAACTAGATAAAACAATGAAACATTGTGTAATTTTTGATGATTGTGTTAATGATAGAAATCAGTCAGTTCAGAGAAATTATTTTACAAGAGGTAGACATAATAACTGTAGTGTTTTTTATTTAACACAAAGTATGTATTCATTAGACGGAAGTGTTATTAGAAAGAATGCAAATATATTTATACTATTTGAAATAAATGCAAGAAACTTAAGTGATTTGTTAAGAGATTTATGTGTAAGAAATAAAGATGAATTTAAACAATCGTGTAACAATGCTTGGTCAAAAGATTATGGCTTCATTACAATTAATATTGATAAAAAAATTCATGAAAGAGTTATAGAAAATATTTTCGCGGAGTGATAAAAATATACAAATATAGTGTTATAATATTTTTTTATTTTATGTATATATCAAATTTGTCTATCTTAGAAATTAGAAAATTAAAAAGGTTCAGTAGTTATTCCATCAGGTAAAATTTTTCTTTTATCATCAAATGGATCTAATGCTAATTTATGTTCTTCTTTTAAATACATGTTATGTTTTTTTGAATTAAGTCTATAATTACATGCTGTTTTTATTTCATTATTAAATAATACATTTTTATAATCTTGAAATGTTATTTGATTAGCCACTGATGCCTTTGAAATTCCTTTTAATGTTTTATGTGTTTTAATATTATTAGTTGTATCATAACAGTAACATTTAGATTTTAAAAATATAGCTTCTGTTATGAAATCTTCATTTCCTTCTAATTCATCTTTTACTTTACATAAATCAGAAGGATGAATGATATCTTTTATTTTATCTATTTCTTCATCAAGTGTAGAATTATACGGTATTGTTAATTCTAAGAAAACAGAATCGGTATCTGTAAAGTGTAATTTATAGTTTTTGCCATAAGCAGGTGCTAAATAATCATATATAAATTTATACATAAATAATTTAGCTAATTCTAATATAGTGAATCCTATAAAATTTAACTTATCATGTTTTACGCTGATTCGACGTAAATGTACAGCACATAGTTCATCACTAAATCTAGTAGTTCTTTTATATGTAGGTTTCCTTGTTAAATTTTGAAACCTATCTTTACCATAAACTATTTCAATATTTTGTCTATTACGCACATTTTCTAAAGTCTTACCATAAAATGCATTATTCATTAATTTGAAGAACACGTTTCCAAAATCATCTTTATTTCTTTTAGCTATTTTACGTTTTTCAATATTGAACTCTATATAATCTTTTAACCACCTAGATTTTTGATAAAATAGTTTTCGATGTATTTTGGTGAGAATCATTCCATGATCTAAATACCAATCTAGCATTCTTCCTTCAACAACATACTTTCCTTTATTGCTTTGTGTTAACATAAGTTTTTTTGTTGGTCTGTATTTCTTAGGAATTAAAGATTTTTGATAATCTGAAAAATCTTCTATACTGGGAATTTTGTTTTCGGGACAGAAAGGAAAATATTTTGTTTTATCTTTTATTTCATCAGGGTATACTAAATCAACTTCATATATATAACCATGATTATAATTTCCATCATATGTTTTTTGATAATCTAGAACGGGCGAAGCCCTAGTAGACATCTCTGATGTCGTACGAATATTACACCATTCCATCTCACCTGTTGGTAATTCTTGTATCATGCAAGAAGAATATAAGCTATTAAAATCATATTATAACAAATAGTTTTCTCTCATGAATTCATCAATTGCATTTTCACGTTCTACTCCTTCTCGTTTCGTTCGAAAAATTTCTAATATTTTTTCTTTTTCTTCTGGAGATAAAGGTTTCATTATTCCATAATCATCAGGATTTACTTTCTTATTATAACATTTAACATATCTATTACCTAAAACTGATGAAACTCCACCTCTAATTCCAGATTCAAAAAATAATAATTTATCATATGTATTTTCTTTATAATGTTTAAGTTTAACATTTGTATGTTTTAATCCTGCTAACCATGTTAAACCTGGTGTAGAATAACAATAACATGGATCTATTCCGTAATATTCTAAACACATATCACGAAAGTTTTCAAAAAGATCAGCTAGTATTAATACATCTATCTGTAGATATTTCATTGTATAATCATACATTGTTTTACAATTTAACTCTCTCCAATTTTTTTTCAGCTTCTGCATAGTCTTCGTCAGATAATTGTGATTGTTTTAATGTTGATTTAAATTTATTTATTGGAGGAAGTTGTTTTTCTTCCATAATTTTATTCACAGAATTAAAATCAGTCTTCGACTGTGAACCACAGGTTTTATCTCCAGTTATATCAGTCTTCGACTGTGAGCCGCAGGCTATATACTCATACGGAAATATTCCTTTTAAAGGTTTTAAATTATATTTATTTAATATTTTACATTGTTCAGATTTCAAAGTTTTTCCCATAACATCTAATGAATAAGGAGTAAAAAATCTAAATGCATCTAAAATTCTAATGCAACCTAATTGCATTGAAAAATATTCTTCTTCTGTTTTACATAGTACATTTATTTGTTGTTGTTGTAATTTTTCAGATGAAAATAAATCTTTCATTACTAGATGGAAATCATATTTAGAACCATTGTAGAAATATAGAGGAACAAAGTTATATTTAAATTTATTAGCATTAAGATTACAAGAATTATGTGCTGCACCTCTATATAATCCATTTAGATGATCATGATCTTTTACCTTGACGGCAGAGCCGTCGCTTCGCTTATCAATATATCTACCTTTGCCATTTTTATAATTTTTTGTAAATTCTTTTCCACAGTAATAACATTTTGTTTCATTAATAAAATTTAATTTTTCTTTTTCTGTTAATGGCATCATCGGTATATTTGTTTCAAGCAATTGTGAAAAATGACCTTGTAATTCTTTTACTTTCTTTGTAAACATTTCTGAACTATCTTCACCATAGTATTGATAATATTCTGATTTAAATAATTCAGGATAATTTGAATGAATGTACATTCCCCAACATAATGGTTTTTGTTCAAATAAATATTTTTCTTTACTTTGTTCAGATGAACTTTTTTCATAATTACAAACCGAAGGTTGTAGGGCTTGGCCCGTACCATTTTCAGAATTATAATTTTCAGAATCGGGCGAAGCCCAGGAACTTTCCGTTCGATTTTGTGTCATATTAACATTATGTGCTTCAAAATCACAATAAATATTAAAGGGTACTTTATTTTTAAAATACCATTTATTGTATTCTAAATAATCATCTTTAGGAAATGAGTTTCCGACTGCTTCATTTTGTTGGCAATTCTCCAAATGTCTATTCATTTCTTCTTTAGTTCTAAAGCTCGTCATACATTGGAGACAAGGAAAATTAGCATTATCTGAAGTTTTTGTAAATATAGAAACATCTTTACACAATATAAAATGACCCTGATAATATAATATATTCGCTTGTGCTGGCTGTTTTGTCTGTTCTAGTTTTTCAAATTTATCTTGACATATTTCATGTGTTTCATCAATTTCTTTTGTAAGATTAAATGTATTTCGATGAAAATTTTGATTTAATATTTGTAACTGATAACTATATTCTTTATCATATTGTTCTTTATATTGTTGTAGACATTTTTTTAAACATTCATTTATTTTTTGATTGGTTTCATTTTCTTCATTATTTAATTCTTTATTGTCTTCATTTAATTTTTGAATCGTTTCTATCTTATTTTGATATTTATGGCCATATTCTTGTACTAATATTTTTGTTTGTTGTTGATAATCTGTTTTACATTTTTGTAAAATTTCATTTAAAGTTTGTAATTTTTGTTGATATTCTAAAGATAAAGATAAATAATCGGTATCATAATCATAATTATAATTACGTCCTTTATAATTATTATGACTAATCATTATTGGTGATAATGTTTTTATAATTTCAAATTTTTCAGTACATATTATATTTCCTTGGTAAAAAATATTATGATGCATGTAATTTCCTCTATCATTATATACTATTTCTGATTGACATAAATTTTTATTATTCAAATAAAATTTTTTTGAATCTGAGTAAAGTGGAGTAATTTTACCAATAGAAACATAATTCACATTTAATTCAAAAACATTTACTTCTATTAAATTTTTATTCTTTTTATGAAACTTTTTTAACCTATTATAATCATATGGAAATTCATGTAAGCCATCAGAAAGATCAAATTCATTTATGTATTCTTCTTTATTATAATGACTTAGTCTTTCTTTATGATATTCTGCAGGATGTAAATGTGCTATAATACTCCACAGAAAACAATAATCATCTTCATTTTTTATGTTGATTATTTGTGGTGAACTGAAAGGTAAAGGAACATAACTACCACCAGTATTATTTTTCTATTTATCAATTACTATTTTCTTAGATGGTATTTTAACAAATCTCCAACCAGATTCACGTAACTGGGCTTCAATTATACAATTTTCTAATTTAAGTATCATCGATTCAAATATGGGTTGTATATCATTTACATTATGAATTTCTTGTGAATCTGTAAAATGTCCTTGTATTATTTCTTCAGGAATTCCATCAGGTCCATTTTTTGTATAAAGTACTTCTACATTCATATAACATTTGAAAGATTTCTTAAGTATTTTGAAAAAGTTTTTAAATACATTATAAAAAGTTTCATCGGTTTCATTATGTTCAACGGGCGAAGCCCTGAAAGACATCTTTGATGTCCCGTGTACAGACTGATTAAATAAATATTTTATATCTGTTACGGCTTCATCAAATTCATCTATTTCGTTAAATTCATCAGTATCTCTAAATAAATATCTTCCATCTGGTACGGGCCAAGCCCTAGAACCTTCGGTTTGTAGGGTCTCATCTTCACTATTAAAAACTTTTTTATATTCCGAATGTGAATAATCATCAAACATTTTTTTAACTTTTATATCAGTAGGCAATGTTTCTAGATAGTTTTTATAACTATTTGATTTTAATATATTTCCTTCATCAACTCGATCTACATTTTGTAAATGCAATTTACTATTTAAATGAGATTGATAACTTCTTTTTGTTTGCAACTTTTTTTTACATAAGACACAATAAAACTTGGTATTTTCCATTTTTTTTATTTTTTTAGAGAAAATTTAAGAAAAAATTTGTGTTTTAATTTTAGATATAAACATTCTAATATCAAGGGCTTGAGTGTTATTTTATATTATTATATATTTCACGTTCTTTACTTATTATTTTTTCTTTATCACATTAAGTTTTATCATATTAAGTTTCATCATATAATGTTTTATCAAAAGATAATTTAAATTTTTTTTCACTAACTATTGATTCTTCATCATCATCATCAATTGATTCTTCATCATCATCATAAATTGTTTCTTCATCATCATAAATTACACTTTTTGGTATAGGATGCCCTTCCATGATAGGATACCATTCTCTTATTGGAATATCTAATTCTAAATTACATCTTTTATCTGATAATAATATAATAGAGAAAAATATTGGTCTTTGATCTTTTTTGGAAAATTTAATAACACCACCATAATCTGAATCACTTTTAGTTTTTATTAAAGATGATAAAAATTTTAATTGATTAGATGTAAATCCTAATTTAAATTTTGTAGACCCGACACATAGTTGTCTAACAGTATCTTCAACTATTCCATCATTATTATTTTCAATTGTAAGAAAATGAAATTTAGATAAATTTTTATAATTACTAATATTTTTATAATCTTCTTTTACCATTTACACCTTTTTCAGATGTTACAGAATCATCATTATTATCATAAGATTCTTTAAGATCGGGCAAAGCCCTAGAACCTTCAGTTCGTTTATTATGATTATGATTATGGTTATTGTTAATAGTATAAGGTGTTGTCCACATATAAATTTTCTCTTGTTGAGCTAAACCATTTATATAAGATTTTAACAAATTAATATTTAAGTTTGAATATAATCCTATATAAGTATCATCATCATATCTTTGCGGCATTTCTAATGTTTCTTGTTTATAAATTGTGTCTCTATAATAAACTTGACATAATAATTCTTCATTATGTTTTTACTCTCGATATGAATATTATATTGATTTTGATCGTCAACAAATAATCTAATTTTTTCTTTCGAAAAAGATTTTAATTTTTTAACTAATTCTTTAATATTGATATAATTAATAATTTTAGTTTCTATCCAATCAGTATTACTAATTGGTAACACTGCTCTAATAAAACCGAAAACATTATTATGACCTATTATAACCATATTTTCTTTATTCAATTCTACATAAGCTACATCATTATATTTACTAACAATATCCATAAATTTAATAAATGGATCCCCCGGAAATCAACAATAATTAGTTTCTATAGAAGGTAAACCTTTAGTCTGTTCTCTAAATATTTCGGCTTGTAATTGAAATAAAATATTAACATCTATACATGGATTATTATTATTATCAAAACATTTATTTTCAAATCCCGTTGATCTCGTCGAATAAGAAGAACAGGATGATGCGGGCGAATATAATTTTTTTAAATTTGCTTTATCCATTTTTTTATTTTTATTAGAAAAAATTTTATTTTTTTATTGTTAAAAAATGATGTTACCAAATGTTGGTGGAGGTGCATATATCCCGAATAATCGTGAATTAGAAATAGAGATAGAAAATTATATCATGAAAACTGGAGACGTTTTATCTGGTCCATTGCATCTTTCTATTCTTCCGCAACAAAATACAGAGTTGACAAATAAACAATATGTTGATACACAAATCAATGACTTAAAAGAAAAATATATAAACGATGTTTTGGTTCCACTGATGAATGAATTAAAGTTGCGAAAACTTAATGACAAATCATTAAACGAAAAACTATTAAAACTTGATAAAAAGGATAGAGAGCTAGAAGCAGATATAGCAAAACTTTTTAAAAAGATTTCTGAACAATCAAAAATTTTAATATTACTTTCTATAAATTTAAAATCTGCAGTCATTAAAAATAAACATCAGATACAACTATTGAAAGAACAATTAGAAGATGAAATAGAAAAACTACCTGAAAGAATTAAAAAAAATTTAAAGCAGTTACAAGCTACATTCCAAAAAAGTGTTGATGAATTGAGTTCTAAAATTACTCAACAAATGAAAAAGATGAATAGAATAATAAATGAAGTAAACTCACTTAATCAAAGAGTTGATAAAATGAAAACTCTTAAAATCAATTTAGAAAATGAATTAAAGAAAAATTTACAAGAAAACTCTAAAGAAAATAAAGAACAGTTAGATTCTGTTAAAAGACAATTAGATGTTCTTAAAATTAAGTTAAATGCACTTAAAACGGCATTGAAGATTAATCAGCAGAAAATGCAAGTTAATAGAAAAGAAATTAAAGTACATCACACGCTACTTGACGCAATAGATAAAGTGCAACAGTCAATTAATAAAGTTATCTCGAAGTTGTTGTCCATTCACAAACGTAAATCTTAAACGGACCAAAGGTCCTCGAGGCTTTAGCCGATCATAAATATTTTTCACAAAAGTCAAATTTAATCCTAAAAAATGCCTATAATTTATAAACACAATCTTAGACATTTTGCATCAAATAATAAAATTGCTCATGAACCATCTCAGAAACCTGTGTACCATTATGATAGTGTAGAAACTGTCGGAACACAAAAGTTCCTAGGCACCGCAGGTGCCGTCCAAAATGAAGGGGCTGGCATCTTTTCTGGTATTGGTAGTATCGTTAACTTAATTAAAAATAATAAAGATTTGATTTCATCTGCTGCAAAAGGAGCAGCTGCTATAGGTAGTACAGCTAGTGCAATATCAAATGCTGTTAAGTCTCAAAACGAATTAAAAATACTAGAAGCTATTCGTAAACTTAGGAATGATTCTGAAGAACTAAAAAATTTAAAAAAACTTTCAGAGGAAACAAAAAACAAAATTGCTAACATAGCTGTAGTGGGTGAAACCTTGAGGAGCGGAGCTCCGTCTGATAGTAAACATAAGAAGACATCAGGCGTAGCCATAAAACGTTCAATTGAACCTACGGTTCGTTCAATTGAAGAAATAAGAGGAAATGGCGTGAGCAGCAACCTTCGGTTTAACCAGCAAAGCTGTAGCGGAGCTGGTCTAGCAAAATTCTAAAGTTATACTTTAGTAAAATTTTTTTAGTAAAATTTTTTAGTAAAATTTTTTCTGTCTGTGAGAAAAAGCAAAAAGTCAAATTATTTTTTATAAAAATGTCTTCGCTTATCGAAAATAAATTTAGATTAGACGATCCTCCGTTCGTCAGTTATAATCAAAAAAAGAATGACTATATAAGAATTGCTATGAATCCCGGATCTTCCAGTAGAGTAAATACTGGAGGTGATTTAATTTTTTAAGTTGATAATCAACAAAGTTATTTATATCTACCTGATTCCTTTTTACACTGTGAATATTCTTTATATAGTGATGCCAATTTTACAACACCATTACCAGATACCGATAATATTGCATTAGAGAATAATTTTTTTCCAAAATTATTTACACAAATGCGTTTAGATGTTGCAACTCAAAATATAGAAACAATAAGTGATTCTCCAGGTGTAATTGATACAATGCTTAGATTTGTAACAATTGGTGAAAATAATAAAAAGTATGAAATCGAAGGTTGGTTTCCTGATACTAATGATGGTATAATTGTTGATGATTTAACTTACGCTGGAACAGATTCAGCAGGAATTGCGAAAGATGTAGAAAATATTGCAAAACCTTTGAATAAAACAAATAATGATGCATATAAAGAAAGACGTGAATTTAACAAGAAAAGTAAGCAAACAGTAAATTGGTCATTGTCTCCATTATTCGGATATTTAGATTATGATAAAATATCATATCAATTAAAATTTAAATGAATAATTCATCGCACAGCAAATAATGAATTAATCTTTTTTGGTAAGACTGGAAAAAAAGCATATTTAAAAATTGATAGACTTGAATGGTGGATTAAGCATATTACTCCTAGTTTAGAGATTGAAACAGCTATTGCAAAAAGATTAAATACTAACAAACCAATTCCAGTAAATTTTCTAAAGCGTACCGCTAGTTCAGTAACTTTTTCCGAACAAAGATTTAACTGGCATTTTACTAGAACTGCGAATACTCCAAGATATTTATTACTAACTTTTCAAAGAAATAATTCTCCAAGTTTTGATAAGAACAATAATCTCTTCCATATTAATACAATTCGAAGTTTACAAGTTCCATTAAATCAAACCCGATATCCAATTGATCCATTAAGATTCGATGATACCAATAATCAATTTATGGAAGGATATGATTCTTATCGAAATCTTTGTATAGAATTTGCAGTTGAACCACAATTAACTCCTGGAGATTGGAGACATTTATATCCTGTTTTCTGTTTCGATTTAAGTGCACAATCTGAAGATATTATCAAGACTGGTTGTGATGTAACAATTAATATTGAAAAAAAAGACTCCACAACTTCATTGATGGCTTATGGTTTATTGCTAGAAGATGTAAAATATTCTATTGAAGTTCTTAATGGGAAGATGGCTAGGATAGGTTAAAGCCCAAGACTTCGTCGATTAATTAATTTTTTTCATAACTAGAATAGATTTAAATTTTTTGGTAACTTAAAATTTTTCGGTAACTTGAAATTTTTAAATAACTAGAATAGATTAAAAATTTTCGTAACTTAAAATTTTTTTATTTAAAATTTCGCAACCGAAAAGTAATAACAATAAAACTGTTGAATTAAAATTACGTAATATTGTTGACAAAAATACCCCTAAAACTATTACGATTAACAAAAAAAGTATTACATAAGTAAACCAATGATAGAGAATATTCAATTACAAGAAGAAAAGAATGGCGGGATTCTCCCATTAATTCCCCTAATAATAGGTGGCATAGCAGCAGCAGGAAGCGTTGCAGGTGGGACAGCTGGTATTGTCCAAGCAGTAAATAAAAATAAATCAGAGAAGGCAGCATTAGAAGAACAAAAACGACATAATAGAGAGTTAGAGAAAGTTGCTAGGGGTGAAGGAGTAGTAGATAATTTTATTAGTAAATTAAAATTAGTTGATGAAGGAAAACGAGTTCTTAAAAATATTCTCCACAATGTTGATGATTTAATTGAAATTAAAGAAACTAAAGATGGTTCTGGAATATATCTAAGTCCTAGTATGATTCGGTAATAACCTCAGGACCTTTGGTCCGATCGGCTAAAGCCTCAGAACCTTTGGTTCTATTAGGTAAAACATTTATCTTATTTTATCTTTTAAATTTTTTTTATCTTTTAAAATGAATTCTACAAATTCCGAAAATTTAATTAAATTAAAGTTTGCTAATTTAGATTTATTGAATTATCTATTAAACAAAAATAAAAACTCAAATTGTCAGCATATTGGTGGTGACATACAAAAAGCATTAGAAAACTTTCCTGGAATTATTTGGAGTAAATATTCGAAAGAAAAACATCTTCCCGGTCATTCATATACCGGACCAGGAACTCGATTAGATATAAGACTAGATGAGAATAATAATCCGAAACCAGGTGAAGAACCAATAAATAGAGTAGATGCCGCCGCTTATAGACATGATTTAGCTTATCGAAATCATGATCAAAGTTCTCGACATGCACCTGATAAGAAGATGATACAAGAATTAGATAGTATTCAAAATCCTACATTTAGAGAAAAAATTGAAAGAATGTTTGTTAAGAAAGCTTTACAAGCTAAAATATTATTCGGTCAGGGTTTAAATGAAACGACAGCAAAGCTGTCTGAGAGCAACGCTCGAACCTACGCGTCCGAAATCCACAAGGAATATAGAAGGCCTAAATATTTATTGAAAGTAAAAGTATTTAATAAAGATGATATTTGGTGTGCTGATCTTATTCATATGCCGAATGAAAAAGATTATAAATACGCATTGACCGTTATAGATTTATATACACGATACTCTTGGGTAAAGCCTTTAAAAAGCAAAAGTGGTCTATCAGTTAAATATGCGTTTGAAGAAATCTTTGAAGAAAGTAAGAGAAAGCCAAAAAAATTGTTTGTTGATAAAGGGTCGGAATTTTATAACCGAAACGTTCAGGTACTATTTGAAACTGTTTATTCAACTGAAAATGCAGGGAAGGCCGTAGTGATAGAAAGATTCAATCGGACGTTAAAAAATAGATTATTCAAAAAATTTACTCAGCAAGGAAATCAGAAATGGTTGAAGATATTACCAGGAATTGTAGAAGAGTACAATAATAAAGTTCATTCTGGTATTGAAGAAACTCCAAAGAATGCTTGTGACGACCCTGATTTAATCCGAAAGAAAATATTCGAGAATAATAATTTGAATGAGAGTAATCCGAATTTGCAGAAACTTAAGCCGAAATTTAAAATTGGAGATAGAGTTAGAATATTTAAATATAAGAATAAATTTGAAAAAGGCTTCGTCGGATACTGGACTAAAGAGATATTTGAAATTTCTAAAATAAATCAAAGTTATCCGATTACTTACGAAATCAAAGATTTAGATGATGAAGATATCAGAGGCCGATTTTATCAAAATGAATTACAACGAAGTGATTTTTAATTATCATTATTATTATTATTAGGCGTAGCCATAGAACCTACGGTTCGTTCAATTCTAACATAATATCTAGAAATGGTACTCCTTCTTGCAATTTAAATAAAACATAAAGACATAATTGACCACAATAAGTTGTTCCCGGTTTTTGAATTTGAAATGTATTATAAATTCCATTGCCAAGTATTTCTCTTACTTCATTCGTAGGTGGAAGTCCGTATGAGTCGAAACAATAGTTCTCAGCCTCCGGGCGGTCAAAATAATAATTAGAACAGTTTATATTTCTTTGTCCTGCTAACCTATGTACACCTTTTTCATCTGACGTATGAAGATTTGTTATGAAATTTATAGTTATTGATGGAACTTTGTTCCGGGAACTGAAGGTTCCTGTTGGCTTATTTTTTAGGAATTGTAATTCGTCTCTCATTAGAACATGAAAATTCTTTATTCCTAATCGATTAGCGATTTTCTTTAGGTCGAAATTCGTTGTCGTTTGTGTTCCATATAATTTCAAAAACTCATTTATGTTGCTCATTTTATAATAAAAAAATTTCTTAAGGGACCCCTAGAAGTCAGAAGGGAGGGGGTATTGATTTAAAACTGTTCTCTAATGATGTCTTTCCTTACTACTTGGGGGGGGGTATTGATTTAAAACTGTTTCATAATGATGACTTTCCTTACTACTTGGGGGGGTATTGATTTAAAACTGTTCTCTAATGATGTCTTTCCTTACTACTTATTCGATTTTGAAATGATTTAATTTAGATGAAATTAAAACGTTACATTGTTGCATTGTATTAGTAGAGTTAGTGTTTCGCACATCTTTTATCAATAGTAATTCATTACTCATCAATATGTGAAAATTCTTTATTCCCAATTGCTTAGCAATCTCATTTAAATCGAAATTCGTAGTTTGTTTGCCGTATATTTTATGGAAGTCTCTAATGTTTCTCATTTTTATAGAAGATAAAATGTTTCTATTATATTCCCGTAAATGAGAAATTAAAAACAACACATGGATATTTCAATTTGGTTACATCCACTTTGCATACATTCAATTTGGATACATTGAAATACATGTATATTTGTCCACGGGTGGACAAGGTTTCATTGGTTGAAACACTCTATTGTATTCACATGTGCAAGAGGAAATAACATTGCATATAAAACAGGAAATAACATTGCATATAAAACAGGAAATAGCATTGCATATAAAACAGACAGATACAAGTTTTCTAAACAATGGAATTCTGTCCACGGGTGGACAAGGTTTAATTCGTTGAAACACTCTATTGTATTTACATGTGCAACAGGAAATAACATTGCATATAAAACAGAGGGGTTTCAAGAATGATAAATTTTCTAATGTTAACGCGTTGATTTGATTAGTTGAATGGCGCAGTATTTTAGCTGAATGGCGCACCATTATTCAAGAGAATATAATGAAATGGCATAGGTCTAACATTGAAAATAAAGTGTCTTGCGGCCGTATCGCAATAACAATAGCGGAGTTTAACATCCAAATTCCATTGAATATGTCAGCGGAGTATTATCGCTAAATGACGCACCATTGTTTGGGAGAAGAATGGAATCATTTGGAATGACACATAATTGCTTTACACAATGAAGTCAATCTTCCGATAACGTTAGGTCGTGACTTTTAAAGTACAAGAGAAACAGACACCCTACAAAGCATAGGAAAATTGTCTGCTAATTTACCTAATCTCATTGCAAATGAAACTTCGGTGCGTGAATAATTGATATGATTTTGCTTCAAGAGACTATAAAAATAAGACTTGTCATTATCACAAACAGAGAGCAGATAGTGCTTACCGATAAAAATTTTACACATAACACTGAGTGAATTGTTTCTTTTTTCATGCAACAAGAATTTGTGTAAGTTTACAATTGTATTATTCTCTCCACCATTTGGCTCTATGAAATCACTCAAAGTATCTGTAAATTCATGCCTCTCCAATTCCTCCCGTAATTTTTTCATCCTCCCTGGCAACGATTGTTTTCTTCTATCTTCAAATTGATCTTGTCTCATTTTGAGAAATATATGACGAGAGCGTTTTGACACAACCTTCACTGACAAGAAACACTGTTAAATTAAATAAGTCTTCAGCACAATTGTTTGAAATAGCCATATCGATTATTGTTGTTGTGTATTGTTTCACGGCATTGCAGCCGGAGTAGGATTTGCTGGTTATATATTCCACGTCTTACAAACGTCTAAGTGGGTGCAGCAGCTGTTTGTTCTTTCATACATTGTTTCCTTTCAAATGTTTGAGTGGGAAGTCACAGCTCTTTACACTGAAATGCCTTTTCTTCATAAATGCGAGAAGCAGATGTTCTCTACAATTGAGTGTTTATCTGAGTGCAAAGCAGCAGATAAATTGTAAGAACGCCAGAAACGGTCATGATTTAAGCGAGAAAATTGTAATTCTCAAATTTGAGATTCTTAACTTTTCTGATTTTTTCGGTGTCCTGGAACGGTCATGATTTTAAGGGCGGGTGAAAATTGTAATTCTCAAATTTGAGATTTTGAAAAATTTGAAAATTGGGTATTTTTAAAAACGCCCAAAATTGTGAATTTAGGTCTTCATAACCTGAAAAATGACCAAAATTCATGAATTTAGACCATTTAAAAAGTACCATTTTTTGAAAAATCGGTATCTTTAAAAACGACTAAATTCATGTATTTAGGTCTTAAAAACCTGAAAAAGGGTCTAAATTCATGAATTTATGTCGTTTTTAAAGATATTATTTTTTTGAATTTTGTGGTGTCCTGGAACGGTCTTTTGCCCATTACTATTTTCACCCTTAAAATCATGACCGTTCTAGGACACCGAAAAAATCATAAAAGTTAAGAATCTCAAATTTGAGAATTACAATTTTCTCGCTTAAAATCATGACCGTTCCAGGACAACAAAAATCATAAAAGTTGAGAATTTCAAATTCATGAATTTTATCCATCTTTCAGGTTTTTAAAATATATCATGTGACTAATAATATTTCTTTAAAAATGGAAGAAACAAAAGTGGATGAAGCCGCAAGAATATATCCTTCGTTATCTCAGTTAAACTTTTACGGAGCGGCGTGACTTCTTTCTTTCTTTCTCTCTCTCTCGATCCTGTCCTTTACAGGAATATTGTATTCACAATGACATGCATTCTTTAAAACATTGCTTGTCTTCAATGAGAATGATTCCCGTATGCTTTTAATAGAATGACCTTGAACGCTAATGGAAATTTACACCAGTATTGTTCTGGGAGCCGGAAAATGTGTCGATAAAAGTGCCTACATGGTTCGACAATTGGTGTATTTTTCCATTCAAAATAATGCCGCATGAATGATTGTTATGGAAACCAAAATGAAGAGAAATGCTCATTCATTTCTCTTCTCTCTCATATGCGCATTGTGTTTAGATTGTATTTGTTCTTTTGTTCTCATAGTGTGAATGAGATTTCACAACCCGTATCATGACCTATTGTCTGTGATTTCCTTCACTCGTATCAGCTGACACAATTTTAGCAGCTGCTACACGGCAATTCTTTTGAGAAATTTCTGAAATAGATATTATTCCATTTAAAATGAGTAACATTAGAGACTTTCTAAAAATATACGGCAAACAAAACCACGTCAAATTTCGATTTAAATGAGATTGCTAATCAATTGGGAATAAAGAATTTTCACATATTGATGAGGGATGAATTACTATTGATAAAAGATGTACGAAAAACTAACTCTACTAATAAAATGTAACAATGTAACGTTTTAATTTAGATTAAATTAAATCATTTCAAAATCGAATAAGTAGTAAGGAAAGTCATCATTAGAGAACAGTTTTAAATCAATACCCCCCTTCTGACTAAGTAGTAAGGAAAGTCATCATTAGAGAACAGTTTTAAATCAATACTCCCCTTCTGACTAAGTAGTAAGGAAAGTCATCATTAGAGAACAGTTTTAAATCAATACCCCCTTCTGACTAAGTAGTAAGGAAAGTCATCATTAGAGAACAGTTTTAAATCAATACCCCTCTTCTGACTTCTAGGGGTCCCTTAAGAAATTTTTTTATTATCAAATGAGGAACATAAATGAATTTTTGAAATTTTATGGAACACAAACGAGAACGAATTTCGACCTAAAGAAAATCGCAAATCAATTGGGAATAAAGAATTTTCACCTATTGATGAGAGACGAATTATAATTTCTAAAAAATAAGCCAACAGGAACCTTCAGTTCCCGGAACAAAGTTCCATCAATAACTATAAATTTCATAACAAATCTTCATACGTCAGATGAAAAAGGAATACATTGGTCTGCAGGTATCTTTAATAAAAATCGAGATAATTACTATTTTGACTCATACGGACTTCCACCTACAAACGAAGTCAAAAAATTACTTGGCAATGGAATTTATAATACATTTCAAATTCAAAAACAAGGAACTACATATTGCGGTCAATTATGTCTTTATGTTTTATTTAAATTACAGGAAGGAGTACCATTTCTAGATATTATGTTAGAATTGAATAAGGGAATTTAATTCCCGAAAAACGTTAGTTCCAATAATAATGATAATGATAATTAAAAATCACTTCGTTGTAATTCATTTTGATAAAATCGGCCTCTGATATTTTCGTCATCTGAATCTTTGATTTCGTAAGTAATCGGATAAGTTTGATTTATTTTCAAAACTTCAAATATTTCTTTAGTCCAATAGCCAACGAAGCCTTTTTCAAATTTATTCTTATATTTAAATATTCTAACTCTATCTCCAATTTTAAATTTCGGCTTAAGTTTCTGAAAATTCGGATTACTCTCATTCGAATAATTATTCTCGAATATTCTTTTTCTTATCAAATCAGGGTCGTCAGAAGCATTCTTTGGAGTTTCTTCAATACCAGAATGAACTTTATTATTGTACTCTTCTACAACTCCTGGTAATATCTTCAACCATTTCTGATTTCTTTGCTCAGTAAATTTCTTGAATAACTTATTTTTTAACGTCCGATTGAATCTTTCTATCACTACAGCTTTTCCAGCGTTTTCAGTTGAATAAACAGTTTCAAATAGTGGCTGAACGTTTCGGTTATAAAATTCCGATCCATTATCAACAAACAATTTCCTTGGCTTTCTATTACTTTCTTTAAAGATTTCTTCAAACGCATATTTAACTGATAGACCACTTTTATTTTTCAAATGCTTTACCCAAGCGTATCGTGTATATAAATATATAACGGTCAATGCGTATTTGTAGTCCCTTTCATTCGGCATATGAATAAGATCAGCACACCAAATGTCATCTTTATTAAATACTTTTACTTTCAATAGATATTTCGGCTTTCTGTATTCTTTATGAATTTCAGACGCATAGCGTCCTAGGTCATTCGTCATTTCGGAGGCGTAGGTTCGAGCGTTGCTCTCAGACAGCTTTGCTGTCGTTTCATTTAAACCCTGACCGAATAATACTTTAGCTTGTAAAGCTTTCTTAACAAACATTCTTTCAATTTTTTCTCTAAATGTAGGATTTTGAATACTATCTAATTCTTGAATCACCTTCTTATAAGCTGCATGACGAGAACTTAGATCATGATTTCGATAAGCTAAATCATGCCTGTAAGCTGCGGCATCTACTCTATCTATTGGTTCTTCACCTGGTTTCGGATTATTATTCTCATCTAGTCTTATATCTAATGGAGTTCCTGGACCAGTATATGAATGACCGGGAAGATGTTTTTCTTTCGAATATTTACTCTAAATAAATCCAGGAAAGTTTTCTAATGTTTTTTGTATGTCACCACCAATATGCTGACAGTTTGAGTTTTTATTTTTGTTTAATAGATAATTCAATAAATCCAAATTAGCAATTTTTAATTTAATTAAATTTTCGGAATTTGTAGAATTCATTTTAAAAGATAAAATAAATGTTTTACCGGATAGAACCTTGTTCAGAGGCTTTAGCCGATAGGACCAAAGGTCCTGAGGTTATTACCTTATCATACTAGGACTTAGATATATTCCAGAACCATCTTTTGTTTCTTTAATTTCAATTAAATCATCAACATTGTGGAGAATATTTTTAAGAACTCGTTTTCCTTCATCAACTAATTTTAATTTACTAATAAAATTATCTACTATTCCGTCACCCCTAGCAACTTTCTCTAACTCTCTATTATGACGTTTTTGTTCTTCTAATGCTGCCTTCTCTGATTTATTTTTATTTACTGCTTGGACAATACCAGCTGTCCCACCTGCAACGCTTCCTGCAGCTGCTATGCCACCTATTATTAGTGGAATTAATGGGAGAATCCCGCCATTTTTTTCTTCTTGTAATTGAATATTCTCTATCATTGGTTTACCTATGTAATACTTTTTTTTGTTAATCGTAATAGTTTTAGGGGTATTTTTGTCAACAATATTACGTAATTTTAATTCAACAGTTTTATTATTATTACTTTTCGGTTGCGACATTTTTAATAAAAAAATTTTAAGTTACGAAAATTTTTAATCTATTGTAGTCACGAAAAATTTTTTAAGTTAAGAATTTTTAATCTATTCTAGTTATGAAAAATTTTAAGTTATCAAAAATTTTAATCTTTTCTAGTTATGAAAAAAAATTAATTAATCGACGAAGTCTGGGGCTTAAGCCTATCCTAGCCATCTTTCCATTAAGAATTTCAATAGAATATTTTACATCTTCTAGCAATAAACCATAAGCCATCAATGAAGTTGTGGAATCTTTTTTTTCAATATTAATTGTTACATCACAACCAGTCTTGATAATATCTTCAGATTGTGCACTTAAATCGAAACAGAAAACAGGATATAAATGTCTCCAATCTCCAGGAGTTAATTGTGGTTCAACTGCAAATTCTATACAAAGATTTCGATAAGAACCATATCCTTCCATAAATTGATTATTGGTATCATCGAATCTTAATGGATCAATTGGATATCGGGCTAGATTTAATGAAACTTGTAAACTTCGAATTGTATTAATATGAAAAAGATTGTTGTTCTTATCAAAACTTGGAGAATTATTTCTTTGAAAAGTTAGCAATAAATATCTTGGAGTATTCGCAGTTCTAGTAAAATGCCAGTTAAATCTTTGTTCGGAAAAAGTTACTGAACTAGCAGTACGCTTTAGAAAATGTACTGGAATTGGTTTGTTAGTATTTAATCTTTTTGCAATAGCCGTTTCAATCTCTAAACTAGGAGTAATATGCTTAATCCACCATTCAAGTCTATCAATTTTTAAATATGCTTTTTTTCCAGTCTTACCAAAAAAGATTAATTCATTATTTGCTGTGCGATGAATTATTCATTTAAATTTTAATTGATATGATATTTTATCATAATCTAAATATCCGAATAATGGAGACAATGACCAATTTACTGTCTGTTTACTTTTCTTGTTAAATTCACGTCTTTCTTTATATGCACTATTGTTTGTTTTATTTAAATGTTTTGCAATATTTTCTACATCTTTCGCAATTCCTGCTGAATCTGTTCCAGCGTAAGTTAAATCATCAACAATTATACCATCATTAGTATCAGGAAACCAACCTTCGATTTCATACTTTCCATTATTTTCACCAATTGTTACAAATCTAAGCATTGTATCAATTACACCTGGAGAATCATTTATTGTTTCTATATTTTGAGTTGCAACATCTAAACGCATTTGTGTAAATAATCTTGGAAAAAAATTATTCTCTAGTGCAATATTATCGGTTTCTGGTAATGGTGTTGTAAAATTGGCATCACTATATAAAGAATATTCACAGTGTAAAAATGAATCAAGTAAATATATATAACTCTGCTGATTATCAACTTCAAAAATTAAATCACCTCCAGTATTTACTCTACTGGAAGATCCGGGATTCATAGCAATTCTTATATAGTCATTCTTTTTTTGATTGCAACTGACGAACGGAGGATCGTCTAATCTAAATTTATTTTCGATAAGCGAAGACATTTTTATAAAAAATAATTTGACTTTTTGTTTTTCTCACGCACAGAAAAAATTCTGCTAAAATAATTTTACTAAAAAAAATTTGCTAAGAAAATTTTGCTAAAAAATTTTACTAAAAAACATAATTTTAGAATTTTGCTAGACCAGCTCCGCTACAGCTTTGCTGGTTAAACCGAAGGTTGCTGCTCACGCCATTTCCTCTTATTTCTTCAATTGAACGTTTTATGGCTACGCCTGATTTCTTCTTATGTTTACTATCAGACGGAGCTCCGCTCCTCAAGGTTTCCCCCACAGCTATGTTAGCAATTTTGTTTTTTGTTTCCTCTGAAAGTTTTTTTAATTTTTTTAGTTCTTCAGAATCATTCCTGAGTTTACGAATAGCTTCTAGATGTTTTAATTTGTTTTGAGACTTAACAGCATTTGATATTGCACTAGCTGTACTACCTATAGCAGCTGCTCCTTTTGCAGCAGATGAAATCAAATCTTTATTATTTTTAATTAAGTTAACGATACTACCAATACCAGAAAAGATGCCAGCCCCTTCTTTTTGAACGGCACCTGCGGTGCCTAGGAACTTTTGTGTTCCGATTGTTTCTACACTGTCATAATGGTAAACAGATTTCATAGATGGTTCATGAGCAATTTTTTGATTTGAAGCAAAATGTTTAAGATTGTGTTTAAAATTATAGGCATTTTTTAGGATTAAATTTGACTTTTGGGAAAAAATATTTACGATCGGCTAAAGCCTTGAGGAGCTTCGCTCCGATTGGTTAGTAACCTGAGGACCTTTGGTCCGTTTAAGATTTACGTCTGTGAATGGACAACAACTTCGAGATAACTTTATTAATTGACTGTTGCACTTTATCTATTGCGTCAAGCAGCGTGTGATGTACTTTAATTTTTTTTCTATTAACTTACATTTTCTGCTGATTAATCTTCAATGCCGTTTTAAGTGCATTTAACTTAATTTTAAGAACATCTAATTGTCTTTTAACAGAATCTAACTGTTCTTTATTTTCTTTAGAGTTTTCTTGTAAATTTTTCTTTAATTCATTTTCTAAATTGATTTTAAGAGTTTTCATTTTATCAACTTTTTGATTAAGCGAGTTTACTTCATTTATTATTCTATTTATCTTTTTCATTTGTTGAGTAATTTTAGAACTCAATTCATCAACACATTTTTGGAATGTAGCTTGTAACTGCTTTAAATTTTTTTTAATTCTTTCAGGTAGTTTTTCTATTTCATCTTCTAATTGTTCTTTTAACATTTTTATCTGATGTTTATTCTTAATGACTGCAGATTTTAAATTTATAGAAAGTAATATTAAAATTTTTGATTGTTCAGAAATCTTTTTAAAAAGTTTTGCTATATCTGCTTCTAGCTCTCTATCCTTTTTATCAAATTTGAATAATTTTTCGTTTAATGATTTGTAATTAAGTTTTAGCAACTTTAATTCATTCATCAGTGGAACCAAAACATCGTTTATATATTTTTCTTTTAAGTTATTGATTTGTGTATCAACGTATTGGTTATTTGTTAACTCTGTATTTTGTTGCGGAAGAATAGAAAGATGCAATGGACCAGATAAAACGTCTCCAGTTTTCATAATAAAATTTTCTATCTCTATTTCTAATTCACGATTATTCGGGATATATGCACCTCCACCAACATTTGGTATCATCATTTTTAAAACAATAAAAAACTAATTTTTTATATAATGAGAAAAAAAATAAAATTTTTTCTAATAAAAATGAAAAAATAGAAAAACCAAATTTAAAAAAATTATATTCGTCCGCATCATCCTGTTCTTTTTATTCGACGAGATCAACGGGATTTGAAAATAAATGTTTTGATAATAATAATAATAATAATCCATGTATAGATGTAAATCTTTTGTTTGAATTACAAGCCGAAATATTTAGAGAACAGACTAAAGGTTTACCTTCTATAGAAACTAACTATTGTTTATTTCCGGGGGATCCATTTATTAAATTTATGGATATTGTTAGTAAATATAATGATGTAGCTTATGTGGAATTAAATAAAGAAAATATGGTTATAATAGGTCATAATAATGTTTATGGTTTTATTATAGCAGTATTACCAATTAGTAATACTGATTGGATGGAAAATAAAATTATTAATTATATCAATATTAGAGAATTAGTTAAAAAATTAAAATCTTTTTCGAAAGAAAAAATTAGATTAT
>CAJQUW010010056.1:0-83740 GCA_907163375.1 Prostheceraeus crozeri
CGTGAGTGTCCTCCCATTTCATTCCATTCATCAATTCGTCTCATTGATAGAGACAGGTAGAACTCATGGTTCTCATAACGTATGCAATGGAAAGTTTTAGGCAACCTTCGACAGTTGGCTAAATGTCGCCCTGGCTCGAATGCATACTACGTTGAGACAGAGGCAATCACTTGCAAACATGACGCAGAGAGGTTTAACAAGATTGACCATTGCCGAATGTCCCTTGCGGTATACATAGCTACGGGTTTCACCGCCGCCCTTTACAGGAACGCCCGTCGAAAGGAAGTATTACACCGAACTTCATTTGCGACGTTCAAGTTGACTGATAGCAGATTCAACTTAATGATAGTATTCGCCAGTCCGAAGACTGCCCAGGGCAAACCGCGAGGAGGTTCTATCAGGTCTTGCCCCATGGTGGCCCTTAAGAGAGCCGATGGTTCGTTCTCGGGGTGGGGGGTAGGGACTCAGGCTTGTGGTGTCGACTGCGGCTCCGGCAACGGGGCGGGGGGTCGCTTCTCTTGGATGTCTGTAAAGAAAGAAGTAGTGAGTTATCAGCTTACATATCAATTTAGTCATTTTTACTTACAGATCTTCTCGGGACGCTTCCTCATAAAGGAAATTCGAGATCGGATCACGATGATCGAAGGTGCAGTGTAGACACTCCACCCCTTTCTTCACCCGAGAGTAGCATTTCTCCCCTCTTCCACGCTCGTACAAGAGAGGAGTTTCTGCTACTCTCCCTTTCTAATAGGGATGTGCAGACGACTGGAACGCAACCTTCGATCGCGATCCACCAGCTGCGCCGAACGGTGCAGCTCGTGGTTCGTCTCGACAACCTTAGCCATCTGCACACGGAGTCTCTCCACTTCCTCCTTCAACCTTCGTATCTCCTTCTCCCTACTTTCCCTCTCTGCTAGCAAAGCCTCTTCTCTGGCTTTCCCTCGAGAGTCTTGAGCCTCTCCTGCTCCAACTCGCCATCCCCGCTCGCTTAATCTCTCCTTCACTTCTTCATCTCTCGGCCACGTTCTTTAGGTCTCATACTTTGCTTGTATGAGAAGGCCTCTCCTTCAACTTCTCCGCCTCTTTCTTTAATCTATCCCGTTCGGCGATCACGGCGGGCGCTTGACAAAATTGCGACATTGTGTTGCAATTCCACTCACAGTACGGCTGTAGGGGTCTCGCGATCGAGGTCGACGTCCTTGATAAGTTGCGACTGTAGCTCTCCCTCCTCCTCCTCACTATCGCTGCTGGTCAGCGAACTCTCGCTACTAAGCGAGGATACAGCGGCAATCGCTTCAATGGCGGATTGTAGCTCAGTGGCCTCAGTGGTGAAGAGTGAACTCCGTTCTTGCTGGTTGGTAGATTGTAGCTCCAAAGAACGGAGCTCAGTGGCGAAGAGTGAACTCCGTTCTTCTTCGCCTACTTCGCCTGTTTGACACTCGCTGTGTTGTGAGTGCCAATCCTCCAGCCGCTCACTTAAGCGACTTACTTTGTGGAGCTCCGCAATAGTAGCGAGCGACCCCTATCTGTTTCTTGTTAGTACAAGCGTGCTTTTGAAGGCGTCAGCTCGGAATACCTTCCGGCATTGACACAGTTTGAAAATGGTCTTCATATTATTGTATTTCGGCATTTCTGAAGCGAAAAACGGAAAACAATGATTTTTACACTTAGTGAGGAATGATAGATTTGAGTGTAGTGAGTGGCACTCGATCCCGTCGACAGCCCGAAGGCCTTGTACTGATCACTAGGGAAGTGAGAGATCTTCCCCGATACCCGCTATTTACAGCTGAAGACAACATTGTCACTGCCCCGAAGTGGTAACAGCAACGCCGAGTCAAAGGTAGTGAACAGTAGCTGGGATCTAACCCCTCAAAGCTGCCTTAGACTTAGTTAAATTTGAAACATGATATCAGATTTGAACTTAGCATACTTGAAAACCTTGAGGAAACATCCCAAGTTATTGCTTTGATCAGCTTGATAGCAAGCCGTAGAGTGCTTGATTCACCAGCGTTTGCAATGGAGATGTTTAGAGGCCACCCATGACAAGATAGCTAAGACTCAACCGATTGGCGTTCAAAGTGCTACGTTGAGAGCTGTGTCAAATGCCCAACATGAGTTGCCCCAGCGGTTACGGTCTCAAATATGACACATTCCCTTGCCACACTTATCACTACGGCATCGTCCGCCGTCCCGAAGGAACACCCTGTCAGTGGAATATTACAGCAAAACTCTCCGTGTCTTGCTCGCTTTCAGTGAAAAGCCGCTTATAGCATGAGAAGACTGGCTCAGACATCATTAAAAATGCTTTCATTGACTTCAGCAGGGTCGAAAACCCCAGAAAACCTCCAAAAGTAGTGAATTTAAAATTTTCAACTTTTTAGCACTACTTATGAAATTTTATAAGTAGTCCATCACTTAGGGCAGGTCAATAGCGACCGAACCTTTTTTGAATCAAGTCAAACGGACTTGTAGAAGCAAAGTTACAAGCCTTTAAAGTTTTGGAGTCTTTTATGGCCTGGAGACGAAGGCCATCTCCTGGCGAACCTCTAAGTCTGACGGCTTAGCTGATATCAGCAATGAAATTTTCTAAGTCGGTTTCTTACAGAAACTCGGAATTTGGAATGTCCGAAGCTATCATCGGAGCTCAGAGAGACGACTTACTGTTGGCAATCTCTCGTCTGAATGACAAGTCTCCGTCGGTTCCCAGCTTATATAGTGTGTGACGATCAGCTGATGACGTAATACCCATCATCCAAACACTAAAAATCCCGTCTATCTCCGGTTCTAGTGCTCTGATTGAGCTAGAAATACACCATTTCCATGTAGAATTTGACGCTGAATCCGAATCTGGCCTCCGTTTTCCCATCCGATGCTTCGTTTTGGCTGTACAGTAGGCAGCCATCGCAAAAATTCTAACTCATTTTTTCGAAAAATGTTGAAAATTTTTTCTCGCCGATTGCCTTGAAACTCACCATACAGATAAAGAATTTCACGCTGATTCCAAATCTGAAATCCGTTTTCCCATCCGAGCCTTCGTTTTGAAGCTACAGCTCAAAACGTCCCAAATTCTAACTCTGTCGTTTTTCGCCAATGTCCCAAAATCTTAAATGGCGTCTCACATCTAAATGAAGACAGATAGGAACAAGCCGATTCTTTCACTGAATTTGTCTCACTCTTAGCTTTCAAACGAGCTATGGCACGACAAAATCCGTCCACTGGAAGCCAAAATCGAAGCAAGCTGTCCAGAGGGGGGGGAGGTCAGTGAAAATTTTTCTCTCCGATTGACTTGAAACTCACCATACCGATGCAGAATTTCACGCTGAATCCGAATCTGGCCTCCGTTTTCTCATCCGATGCTTCGTTTGGGCGCTACACACCAAAACGTCCCAAATTCTAACTCTGTCGTTTTTTGCCAATGTCCCAAAATCTTAAATGGTGTCTCACATCTAAACGAAGACAGATAGGAACAAGCCGATTCTTACACTGAATTTCTCTTACTCTTAGCTTTCAAACGAGCTATCGCACGACTAAATCCGTCCACTGGAAGCCAAAATCGAAGCAAGCTGTCCAGAGGGGGGGGGGAGGTCAGCGAAAAATTTTTCTCTCCGATTTCGCTGGAAACATCCTTCCTAACCCAAAATTTCACGTAGATTCCGAATCTGGCCTCCGTTTTCTCATCCGATGGTTCGTTTGGGCGCTACACACCAAAACGTCCCAAATTCTAACTCTGTCGTTTTTTGCCAATGTCCCAAAATCTTAAATGGTGTCTCACATCTAAACGAAGACAGATAGGAACAAGCCGATTCTTACACTGAATTTATCTCACTCTTAGCTTTCAAACGAGCTATCGCACGACAAAATCCGTCCACTGGAAGCCAAAATCGAAGCAAGCTGTCCAGAGGGGGGGGGGACGTCAGCCGAAAAATTTTTCTCTCCGATTTCGCTGGAAACATCCTTCCTAACCCAAAATTTCACGTAGATTCCGAATCTGGCCTCCGTTTTCTCATCCGATGCTTCGTTTGGACGCTACACACCAAAACGTCCCAAATTCTAACTCTGTCGTTTTTCGAAAAATGTTGAAAATTTTTTCTCACCGATTGCCTTGAAACTCACCCTACCGATGCAGAATTTCACGCTGAACACGAATCCGACCTCCGTTTTCTCATCCGACCACTCCTTCCACTCGAAACAACCCATTTTACAACCCAACATTCAGCACGAAAAACATCACACACTATAGCCTCAAGACTAATCCTGGCGGTCGCCCAAGTCCACCACGACACTCAGACCCAAAGCCCCACGGCGGCCGTCCACGACACTCTGCCGTTCCAGAGGGGGAGGGGGGGGGAGGGAGGGGAGGGGGAGGGGAGGGGGAGGGGAGGGGGAGGGGGAGGTGGGGGAGGGGGAGGGGGATGGGGGGGGGGAGTCAGCGATGGCGGCCATCTTGCGCTATCTGGTGTTTGTCACTTCCTTACTACTCTCGATATATAGTACTAAAACTATAAGGTACGAGTAATCTAGATATTTAAGTTTGACTTGAATACTCATTCACCTTGAAAATGAGTCTTCAGAATATGCACACAAAAGCACATTTTTCTCTCGCTTCACGGTCCCATAAATGCAGCCAGCAATGTCATCAGGTATGGCCTCAAATGTTGATAAATTTCTTTTTCCAATCTTAAATTCCAAAATGTATACGTTCAATTCATTGAGGCTTGGTTCACAATTATGAGTGTTCTGTAAACCGCCATCTACTATTCCCTAAAATACTACGATGAGCTGTATTTTATATTATTTATGTTTTATTATGCAACTAATTTATCTGAGATGATGATATATGATAATGGAAAATAATCCAGTATTTACGATAAAACTCAGCACGCTAGAGTTTCCAGCAGAAATGAGGCATAGAATAATTCCATGTTGCTTCGACATTTAGAAATTGCAGGCATCAATCAGATAATCTAGATTGCATTTCATTGGAGTGTCTGTTAGCATTATCTAGATTAGTCGATTGATTCAAGAATTGTAAACTGTTCAGCGTTAGAACTAGATAACTCTGCTCTACATTATGTTCCTCCACTTGTACTAAATATGTGAGTACTACTTTTCCTTAATTATTCACTCACAGTTATCTGTTGAATATTTGAGATTTGACTCCATCACGCATAAAAGATATTATTCCCATCTTTAATAATCGAAATGCATGTCAATGCGATTTCAGGTAGCCAGCAGGGTTCTAGGAATCTCTTCCGAGAAGATTTATATAATGGAAACTGCAACGGACAAAGTTCCGAATACCAGTGCCACAGCGGCCAGCTTTGGAACAGATCTCAATGGAAACGCAGTTCTCGATGCATGTAAGCAGATACGGAAAAGACTGGAGCCCATTATTCAGAAGAATCCAACTGGAACATGGGAGCATTGGGTGAATATGGCTTATCGAGAAGGAATCAGCCTTTCTGCATTTGGATTTCACTTGTGAGTGATGAACAAGGAAAAATGTACAGCTAAAGTATTGCACCATTTAATGCCAGAAGCTACGAGTAACTCTGCACTACACAAAAACAAAACTAATACAAAACTGCTCTTAGCACAAATTTTTGCAAGTTCCCAGTGAGTAATAAATTAATCCAGTGCAATTTTGTGAAGACAAAACATTGCCGAAGTCATTATCTTTGACCATGCATTTTATAAACCCAGAGCACTTTCGCGGCCTCTTTCAATGAGAGTACGGCCGCAATGAACACATACCAATACAAAGATGGCAAATTAAGCTAGTGTCAGAACTTGCAATAGCATAGACAACGAAAGTGACGCCATGATGTAGTGTAGAAAATATCAGAAGGACATCCGTAGAAGAAATAGAAAACATAATCTACACAGAAAATAATAAAACGAAGTTTTAATTATTGACAACGAAAAATAATAAAAAGGGAAAAATACGAATATAAACTCCGAGGAAGTCTCAAGGAACACTTCAGTTCTTCCTGGATACACAGAGAAGGACGTAGACGTGAAATAAATACAGAGTCCAAAATAGACGAAGTCACTGGAGGCTTTTCACGAGGTCGAGCGGATATCTTGGCACCACTTTTAGCTTGTCAGCTAAAAAAATCAAGCCCGGTGTTTGAAATGCTGACGCGGCACGATGATCTCCAAGATAAGGTAAGCACACTCCCCACGATCACGTCAGGAGCAGCGATCATAGAAATACATCTTCTACTTCGTGAAAAGCCAGAGGCATTGAATTGTGTATTAAATTCTCAGATGTCGCCTGAACGCAGTTGCTATTGTTGCATAAAAATAAGGAAGATGGTGTCAGAATGTGCGCTTGGAGCAATGCTTGTTCTGATCGTGGTAGTTGTTCTTCGCTTGTCTTGATCTTCGTGCTACGTTAGCTTTTCGATGACTGGTCGATTCCCTTCTGGCAAGCCAGTTTTCATGGCGGTACCAGGAACAGGGCGCATGGAAATGTCTTTTCAACCTCGTGAGAAGCCAGAGGCATTCAATTGTGTATTCGATTAAAATCATTAAATTTTGTGGAAGTTCATGTATAAGACAAACTTCTGAGAATGAGTGATTTATTGTGAAATGCATAAATTTTGCTGAAATATAGCCCTTTCAAATGCGAGTAAGTATTAGAAAGAAATTACAACAGAATGGTATTAAATTCCACAGACTCTTAGTTTCAATGATATATCCTTGATCTTGACTCCTCCCTTGAATGTGTTCTTCTTCCTAACCATTACCGATGTAGAAGTCTCCTTAACTCTGCACCATTTTCTAGTGTCCAAATATTCTCTCATACCTCTTGTTCGTTACATTCTCGCAGTGATTTTCTTCATCTAGTTCGTTTTCTTCCAGTACCTTTCTTCCTCTTGCTGTTCTCCATGATGCAAAGAAGCTCATCACCTTCCGAACCACGTGCAACTGAAGAGATTACAATCTTGTAGTCAGTATTATGTCTATGACAATCATTTTAGTCAGAGCTTTCTATGCTCAAGTCTGTACTCCTATTACTTTTTATTATCATAGTTTGAGTCTGTGATATCTCTATTCTCATGGTATCACAGGGCAATTCTATACAGTATTTAAAATTCATTTTTATACAATATACTATAGGTTTTCCGACAGAAATGTAGAAATATGCAGATCAAATGTAGAATATGCAAATTAGATATCACCTTTTGCAAATGAAATATTATTTTCAGATCAAATATAGATATATGCAGTATGAAATGTGGGAGCATAGAAATGATCGTGATCGAATGTAGAAATATGCAATTCAAATGTCGAAGAGATATGATATCTTTTAACTTTCAATATTTATCAATAAAGAAAATCAAATTTCAAATCATTTGAAAATCAGAACTGAGACAGGCAACAATGTACCAGAAAATCAGTGAATCTGATAAGAAAAGAATTATTGAGTGCCATCGTAATAGAGATGATTACGTAGAGTTGGCGAGACATTTGGGCATAAAGAATAAGACTGCATATGCAATAATCAGACGATATCAGACCACAGGCCGCGTGTCAAGGTCTCGTGGTGGAAATAGGAGATTGAAAGTCTCCGACGCCATCCGATAACTTTTTTTTTTATTTTTTATTAAATATTTTTGATAACGCTCCGGCTCATTCTAGGGCTAGCGTTGAGTCTTCTTTGCACAACATCGAACGGCTTCCTGCATATTCACCATTTCTTAATATCACCGAAATGGCAATCAGCGCATGGAAAGCCCACGTAAAGCGATCACTGGCAGAAGTCAGGGATCAATTAAATGGTCCAATACCCTCAAATGTCAACAGGAGGCAGCACAGAATGTCAATTCTTGCTCAATTGGGTGAACAGGGTGTTGAGACCATAACTCAGGCGAAATGTTCTGCTTGGTTTCACCATACCCAATCCTATCTACCGCGTTGTACTGCTAAAGATGACATTTTACAATGATGACTTATTGCCTTTAAAACGAAGAGTACGTGTTAATGCATGTTTTTGCTCTAATAATCAACTTGCATCAAGTTACTTTATCTTTTCTATTCTCTATCTGGTTAAGGCTATCCATTAGCCATATTAAATGATAGTATGAGGGTCAATATGAAAAGTACATTGAATGGAATCGGAATTTATCAGTATCTAATAAATAGAATTCATATATTAATAATTTTCTTTTTTGAGCCTCTTATATAATAAAATAAAAATTATTATCATTTTTTGCAACAAAATAACAGAAAAAGAAAGAATATCAGCCTATAAGGAGATTTTTTTGATGGTAGACATTAAATACATTAAGTCCTGTTTTCAGTATACCGGATGTAGAATAATTGAGAATTTCAGCAAGACTTTGCTGACATTTTTTACTTATAAGCACTAATCCAAAAGGCGTCTAATGGCTGCCGTACGTACGTCGATTTGAGTCCACGATCACTGGAAAGCCTGCTTATTCTTCCTCTTCAAAAAGCTCAAAATTGGAAAGATTGATGGCTAATAAATCTGGGAATGGATTGCGTGTCCAATCAAATGTTTAATGTTAAGGGAAGGAGGTGGCCCTCTAAGACATCGTAACTGACAAAACGAAATGAAATTCCATGTTTTCCACTCATTATCTCTTCACGGTGCACCAGTAATCTTCCCTCGACACACTAAGGTGCCGCAACAAAGTGGTTGGGAACCACTCCTTTAATGATTGATATAACTGTGTGCTCTTCGACATTTGAATTGCATATTTCTACATTCGATCACGATCATTTCTATGCTCCCACATTTCATACTGCATATATCTACATTTAATCTGAAAATAATATTTCACTTGCAAAAGGTGATATCTAATTTGTATATTCTACATTTGATCTGCATATTTCTACATTTCTGTCGGAAAACCTATAATTCCGTGGAGGACTGACGACTTCTGCTATCCGGGAGGAATGCATACCTCAACAGGTTATGGGCCCAGTGACGCTAATTGTCGAAACATACACTTCAACGATCTCTCAGAAACGTACACGATATGGGAAGTCAGATTCCTCAACTATCTCTACAGTTTGGATCCTGCATTACAAAAAGCTATTTTACCTATTGAAGCTGGAATCAAGGATGATGCTGACTTTGATATTAAGAACCAAAGAGCTTTTGCAGAACTAGTACAACGTCTAGACGAACGTTCATTGCATTTAGTAGTTACAGATGCCAACAACAACGGACGAAGAGCACTTAAGATCCTACGAGATTATTACAGAAGCTCAGAAAAACCCCGAGTACTTACTTTATACGAAGAACTTACAACGTTGAGAATGCGTGTTGATGAAGACATAACGGATTACATTATAAGAGCTGAAAGAGCTGCAACAGGTTTAAATACGGTAGGAGAATATATTTCAGACAATCTAATAATTTCAATGATACTCAAAGGTTTGCCAGAGCAATACAAGCCATTTGTAGTAATATAAGCTCATTTGGAAAAGACTAAGACTCTATCAGAATTCAAAGCCTCATTAAGAACTTTTGCAAATAACGAAGACATGCGCCCTGTACAACACACGACTATGAATACAAGATCAAATCAACACAAGAACATTGAACACAGAAGATCACAGATTTGTCATTCTTGTGGATCTCAAAATCACATTGCTAAAAATTGTAAGAAGAAAGAACAACTAAGATGCGGATTTTGTGGACGAAGAGGTCATGTAAAGAAGGTATGTTTTAGCAAGAAAAAGGAAAATAACCATACAAAATCGAGTCCATCGATTGCATCAACCAGTACAAAATTCACTTTTCTTGTAAGTAATAATGACTCTAAAAATCATTTTATCGAATTAGCTGATGGACGTCGAAGCAATGAATTCGCTATTGCTAGAGGAGATGCAAAATTCCAAGTCACAGATACCGAAGGTAGATTATGTTCCACTGTTCTTAAATAAGCTTTACATGCTCCTAAATTTCCTATAAGCTCATTTTCTGTACGTTGTGCTATAGAAAACGGAACTACTGTATTATTTAAGAACGAATCTGCCGAACTTAGAGCTGAAGATTCAGTTTTCAAATTCGCTAAGGAAGGAAATTTGTATTATTTACCAATAATTAACAATTCAATTACGGCAACCACAAAGACAATCCAATAAACCGGGCATTTTTTGTTCTCAAACGGAGGAATAACCAAATTGTTTCATCAAGGAATGTACACATTCACGATATAGAAAGACCTGCAATAATAAATACAGATAATACTCGACAACCTACAGATACCAGCCAAAAGAATAATTAAGAAATCGAAAATAAAGATGATACAGAAGTCACTGAGAATATAAACGAAAGACGTTATCCAACAAGAGAGAGAAGACTACCTGATTATTTAAATTATGACCGTTTTACAACTATGGATTATGTTTATTCTGCAATGACATGTATTCCATTAACTTATAAAGAAGCAATTGAAGATGAAAATGCTAATAAATGGAGAGTAGCAATGGATATTGAAGTAAAGAGTCTGGAAGAGAATAATACATGCGAACTAGTACCAGCACCATCTAATAAAAATGTGATAAAAGGAAAATGGGTTTACACCGTCAAACAGTCTAACGATAAGAACAAAGGAGTATACAAAGCCAGGTTTTACTCAACATCACGGTATGGATTATGATGAAACTTTTACTCCAACGACTCGATTCACAACGATACGAATACTATTACAAAAGGCAGCTAATGAAAGTTTAATTCTTCATCAAATGGACGTTACATCTGCATACTTAAATGCACCAATTGACAAAGAAATATATATGGAACAACCAGAAGGATATGAGAAGACAGGTGATGATGGAAAACTAATGGTATGTCGATTAAATAAATCTATTTATGGTCTGAAGCAAAGTGGAAGGAACTGGTATATAACATTAATCGAATTCTTAAGATCACAAGGTTTTGTGGAAAACCAAGTTGAGCCATGTGTTTTTACAAAGGAAGAATTAAAGGTTCAAATTCTGTTTTGGGTTGATGATATAATAATGGCCTCTTCAAATCAGGAATATATTTCTCAATTGAAAACGAGTTTGGCAAAACGTTTCAAAATGGATGACAGAGGAGAACGGCGATGGTTTCTCGGTATTGACTTCAAAAGATTACTTAATGGTGCATACGAAATGAATCAGGAGAGATACATTGAAGCAATTTTGCAACGTTTTAAGATGACTGATATTAATCCTGTTCGAATACCAGCAGACTGTAGTTAAATTACAAAAGGCTACAGACGATGACTTCAGTATATTCTTAACGAAGAATTTTAATTACAGACAAGCTGTTGGAAGTCATATATATACTTAATGACTGGTACTCGTCCTGACATTTGCTGGATTACATCAAAGTTATCTCAATTTTTGGAGAAACCTGGAACGATGCACTCAGCAGCAATGAAGAAGGTCCTGAGATAATTACAAGGGACGAAACATTATAAATTACAATTCTTTCCGACCTCAGGTGAACTGATTGGATTTTGCGATTCTGATTGGGGAAATGATCCAGATGATCGAAAATCTACAACTGAATTTTTATTTCATTTGGGAAGTTCACCAGTAAGTTAGAAGACCAAAAAACAGCAATCAGTTGCACTCTCCTCATGTGAAGCCGAATACATGGCTATGTCGGAAGCAGCGAAGGAATCTCTATATTTACGAAATCTTTTAAACTCTTTTGGACTAAAGCAAAACAATATCAGAATATTTTGTGACAATGAAGGCGCTATCAAGTTATTGAACAATGCGGGAAAGCAACATAACAGGACAAAGCACATAGACATCAGATTTCATTTTGTGCGTGAACTGACTGACGTCTCTTTTCATCATGTTGAAAGCGAGAACAACCTCGCCGACTTTTTAACTAAACCTCTTAGTTTTACAAAATTTTATAATATAATACACCGACTTCAGATCGAGGGGGTGTGAAGAGATTACAATCTTGTAGTCAGTATTATGTCAGAGCTTTCTATGCTCAAGTCTGTACTCCTATTAGTTTTTATTATCATAGTTTGAGTCTGTGATATCTCTATTCTCATGGTATCACAGAGCAATTCTATACAGTATTTAAAATTCATTTTTTATACAATATACTAATTCCGTGGAGGACTGACGACTTCTGCTATCCGGAAGGAATACATACCTCAACAGCAACATGGCCAAAGAAACTGATTTTACTGAGCACGCAGGATGGATCATAATAGCGCACATGTTAGCGTCGTCTGTAGCACTAAACCTCAAGCACGGCGATCTCTTTACTAGATCAGAAACTTCAGATCCATATCACATCAATTTGTCTATTCAAAAGTTTCTCCTTCGACATTTTGCTAAGATAGTTTCTGAGGAGCTCTTTGGTTGCCAGTATTTCTGCTTGGGTTCTATTTGCTTTGTGATCTCTGGTCTGACATCTACGTCATGCTTCATGCTTTTGTTGATCGACACACCAAGAGAGTGAACATTTCTTACTTTCTCTATCCGTCATCTATCTATATAAAGATTTATTTTCCGAAAAACGGATGCATAAAATTGGTGCACACACACTGATAGTACAGGTGAAGAGTCCCAAGTCAGACGTGAGAAAGAATATGAAGAAGCACCTGCACTATTTGAATCTCCTTATTTTCTCAAGTGAGCGATAATATTCCACGGAAGAATCCTGTATACTTGAATGGAGACTTTGAAGCCGGTAGGAGATCCTCCGCGCTTGAATTATTCTCCGCACGAGATGTGCCGACATGACCGAACGGTAGGAGAGCGCAATGCCGTTTGAGAAATCAAAGAGAAACAAATATAATCAAAAGTCAAAAGAATCATAGGCCCTCCAAAAAACTAAAAACAGAAAAATAAAAAAGTGAAAAAGTAACGAAAAATAGGAAATAACAAAATGAAAAAAGGCAATCATATTAAGTAATTCACAGTCACATGGTCAAGTACCCATATTGAAGTTGTCAAAAGCTTTCAAGCATTCAACAGCTTTCAAGCTGTCAAGAGATTATATGCATTTATTCCATTCCTTAAGTTATTAATCTATACAGTGAAACTTCTGTAAACCGGCCACCGGCCGTACCGGAAATAATGGCCAGTTTAGAGGGGTGGCCGGTTTAGTCTTTAGGTGTCTTGAGTACTCTCTTAAGACGTTGCAGACATGTATACAAATAGCACTGTACATGTGGATGTTTGTTTGTTTATTGATATTTGTGCGAGTATATATTTGTACTACTCATGCAAAGTTGTATTTTTCTGTACATTATACACTGTACGTAAATACCTTGCATGTAATAAAAAAGGGTAGAGAAATGTATTTTCCTTTATTGCAATTACGAGTCGATAGAAAACAAATCGATAATAAACGAATCAATAAAAAACAAATCGATAATAAACAAATCGTTAGAAAATTGTTGTAAGAAGCACTTAAGATATGAGTTCCTTAGATCACTACTGTAAGAAGCTATCTATGATGGTCTGCTTCTTCTGGACACGTTTTTGTACGACTAGCTGCTCAAGGTCGGTGATGATGGTATGCGTCTTCTGTAGAATGGAACTGGACGGTTGTAGTCGGATGAATCTTCTTAACTGCTGCTAGTGTTTCCTCAAGTGAAAGGTGTTCCTCTGGTGTCGCCTCTGGTGTAACGTCTTCCTCGTCACTCTCTTCGGCGTCTGGCTGTTGTGTGTGACTGGCTATCAGTTCCTTCTCCCAGTCATCGGAGTCATCTTCAGTTGGTAGATGGTCATCGAAGCTGGGGTCTGCGTTCCTGAGTCCGAGTTCCCTGGCAAGCTGGACATCTTTGCAATGTCCTGGCCAATCCCTGGCAATCTTTGTTTGGTTAAGTTAGCATTCTTTTCATACTGGTCGATATATGCGTCTTTTTTCCTAATTATGTCACCAATAGTTGACTTCCCCACGTTGTATTTCTCTGCTAGTTGCCTCTGTGAGAGTTTTGGTATGGTGTCATGATCTTTTATTAAGTTGAATTTATCACTGAGAGATAGTTCCACACGTTGTCGCTTCACCGGTCGAGACATGACTGACGCATCCTTATTCATTTTTTCTGACCTCAGAGATTCTTGGAAATCTAATGAGCCGCGCGCGTAAAGTCGGCTTCTGTTTGGAGGAGATTGTTAACCACTGACTCAAAGACTCATCTTTGCTTGAAGTTTTGACAACTTTGTCATACAGGAAGAAATCTTTATTGTGTGCAAAAAGAACCGGCCGGAATAATGAGGTGAAAATCATTTGATTTATATAATAAGAAATATAGAAAATCGGTCGATATCCGGTATAGAGGGGTGGCCGGTATTTTGAATAAAATGCTCACTGAAAGCAATGCATATTGGCAGGGACTTTTCTGAATGGCCGGTTTGAAGGGAAAACCGGTTTTATGAGGGACCGGTTTACAGAAGTTTCACTGTAGTAGGTTCTGAGAGTTCTCTCTGTAGATAGAGAATCTCTCTCTTGTGGCCTTCTGTCTTGAATCTCACTGTGCTTTCTCTAATTTGCTCCCTTTTATGTACAGTCTTTGCTTGATCATCGCAAATTTTGAGTTTTGGGATAGCATCACCACTTCCTCAACTTCTCTACCCGCATCTTTGTCGACCTATTAATAACTGCCGATACCACAATAAGCAGCTAGAGACTGAACCCAAATGCCTCTTGTCTATGCCATATCGTGAACAACTGTCACACTTCAGTTTTGTGCTCCTGCATGAATTTAACGTAAATAAATATTCATAATAATACATGTCATGGTGTACATCCCTGAGTGGTAAGTGGATGTACTTACTTGTCATTCAGTCACAATGTCGCTGATTCAGATATGTCAACTGTAACCCACACATGTTGTTCTGACGAACTAACCTTCAAGTGTATTTGTGCGGTTCACAGATTTCATGAATACTTTATTCTCATATCTATTGATCATTAGCTTTTTTTGTGACTTCGATGAAATCGAACGTGTCTCTACATCTATGTAGCGAATGTTTTCATTTTGAATGCAGCCTATCGCTGTTATGTACTCGTACAAAAAACAGAAGCTTTATGACAGGAAAGAAGGAATGATCATTTTACGATAGTAGTGCTGCACATTCAAGAATTTCTTTATACGAGTATCTTGAGCAACACCTAATCGATACTATCCATTCAGAAAAAAAAATAGAGACTTTCCAGCACTTCAAAATTAAAACAAGTTTAAGCTGCCTAAAATTACTGATCAGCTTCACATGTCCTGTGTGCGGCATACGCATTGACGGCACGCTGTCTTTGTGGCATATCTCCTGAGACTTCATTAAATAAACAATTTGCTGAGAAGGAGGAATAGCAAATGAATGAGTTACTAAATTAGTTAATATATCAACACATTTCTGTTTTAGTGACGAACTTATTTCGGGTCATAGAGCAGAAGATGGCAGGCAACGGGGTCGCATCGCAGCCTATTACACTTACGGTGCAGGCTTCTCTGAAGTAGAAATCGACTGTTTAACTGGAGATCACGTGGTTAGACGTGTCAATATAGTCATGGATATTGGGTCAAGTCTCAATCCAGCAATAGATATCGGTCAGATTGAGGGGGCGTACATGCAGGTATGTCTCTGAATGAAATGTGAATATCAGTTTGAGAATGTACTTTACCCAGAATATTATTGAATGTTGACTTTCTTTTTTGTCAGCAGATCAGGTGGAAGTCATTTTTTCTCGACTGTTCACTTTAACTAGTGTATGTACAATAGTACATGTATTATAAGTACAAGTACACAAAGGCAGAAGTAATCCAATAAATTGTCATGTTATTTAATCAGGTATTGTATGCTTGTTAATCACGAATGCAACTATCACAAAATGAATTTCATTTTCTTTATTGCTACTGTACTTCAAACGCTCAAATTTCATTCACGTAAATTCCAGGGTTATGGCCTTTATACAATAGAAGAGTCTCGCCATTCTCCTAATGGTGTTCCCTATACACGTGGTCCAGGAGCTTACAAGATTCCCGGCTTTGCAGACTGTCCTAGAAACTTCACCGTCCATCTTCTTCATGGTGTCCGGTGCGAGTATCCACATGCTGTGTACTCTTCCAAGGCACTTGGAGAGCCCCCGCTTCTTCTTTCCCTTTCCACGTTTGCAGCCATTCGAGGGGCCATAAAAGCGTCCCGGGCGGACAACGGTCACCATGGATTCTTCCGTCTTGATGCACCTGCAACCTGTGAGCGTATTCGCTTGTCTTGCGGTGACAAATTGGTCGAAAGAGTAAGTGAAATAGCGCTTGATATAACCGCCGTGCATTTTAGCCGCAATGTTTGGATTCAGTGAGAAGTTGCTGTTTGCAGGCTTCCAGCCAGGTCAAACAATTAGATTTGACAAATCGGTTTCAACAAGCTCGTTTTGATAAAGCCGTTTTGTGAAATCGCAGCAATATTAAAGCGGATTACTATAAACGCATGTTTGACCTCATGAAGATTATATGAATTTGAAGATTATATGAATTAAAATGGCTTTAATAGTTTTGTTAAACAAACCCATTTTTGAACGGTTTCATGTAGATCCGAAGTTTGAACTCGACTGTTCTAATCACAGAATTAGACAGGTCGTCTCTTCTTCCGTTTGACTAGAAGGGAAGCATTGGAACATGTAACGTTATTGAAATGGCACAATCTGCTGACTAAATACCATAGCAATCGAACAATGAGCAGCCAGTTCAACATTAAACACGCCAAATTGTGCAAAGTTTCAGTGACTGTTATCAACCGGATCACACAGCAAAGAGACACAGTCGATGTCAAGTTCTACAGAGAAGTTTGTGAACGTTTTTTCGTACGCCTGCTAACTTTTTTTAAAATGATCGGAGGGCCCAACATTATCGAGAAAACTTTTGCGCAATGATCTGAATTCTTCGAATCTGAAGGAGTCGTGGCGATTGGAGCATTTTGAAGGAATTCAGAGCAATCCGCAAGCGACGCACGACTATTTTTCCTATCTCTGCAAGGTATTAAAAATTTCTTTTTGCCCACTTATTAAGTTCCTGCATGTGCCATTTGGTTGAATCAGTTTGCACTTCTAGCAAAGTGATACGATTAAACAATCTAATTCTGTGGTTCTAATAGCGTAATCGGTTTTATTAAAGCGATCTTCTGATCACTTTAGTTTTAAGAACTTCATCAAATCGATGAGGATTCGTTAAACGATCGCAAGTGAATGACATTGACAACTTCACGTCATGCAAAGCAATGTGAGATTTGTTAAACCACTAGGTGGTTAAATAGCGTAAATCGAAGAGAGAGGTCAGAAACACGATTAAACATGTCTGCTAACTTATTAGCTGCAGCAGGAATTGTAATTCTGTTCACAATATTCGATAGATCCGATCTTGATATCAAATGTTGTTCAATCGAAATCTTTGGACACTATTAAATCTTATCTTTAACCTCAACAGGTTTTAGCTTTGACAAAGCCATTTATATGTACCAGACAGTTTCATAAAATCGTAATATCATGATCGAGTGTCGAAATTGAGGTTAAAATGCGATTAAATGCTTGCGGTGGTTTAATACATAACACCACTTTATTCAGATAAAACGGATTTGTTAAATCCAATCGAAAGTTTGACCTGGCCTCTCTACTGAAACTTATTTCTCACCGCATATTTTAGGTATCTGCTAAAAAAGCATCTGTCTAACTAACTCTTTAAAGACAATAGCCGATGAGATTTCATTATGCTATGAGAGCTTTATTAAGTTACCATACAACACATGTAAAATACAAAATATTTTTATAAACAAGGACTCGTCAAATCCGAAGTGCCCTCTTGTGCATTCGTATATTTGTGAACACTGCTCTCAGTGCTACATCGGAGAAACTCTGAGACATCTGCTGAAGCGGATTAATGAGCACATCAAAGGCAATCCTCCATCAGCCCGAAATTTCAAAATTATAATGAAGACCAATTACCCAAAAAATAGCAGAGACAATCAAAGGATGCAAAGGACAATTAATGAACAATCACACGCAGGGCTAGAACCGACCGGGGCCGGACCGGCGTCATCAAAATTCAGAGCGGCCGGTGTATTCAAAACCGGCTAGTCGTTGGCCGTCTTTTTTAAAACCGGCCAGTCGGGGATGAGGCGGTGGCTCGCGTCTCCACCAGTTCTTTAAGGCTTTGATCGTCAGACATTATTAGGTCAACTCATGTCATTAGAAATCATTCGATTTCCACATAGCACACATGAAATGCATGAATCCGTTACTCCGTATGAGTGAGTTACCCATTGCAAAGCAATATTATGCGAAGCGATTGTTCGCACTTGGATAACATGTTTTGTGCGACAAAGCGAGTTGCACAATATTATAAGAAGCGAATTGTAGGTCTCCTTTAAAATTTATAATAATGTTAGCTACATTTTCAAAGTCAATCAAACACAGCCAAATTGAAAACAGATGATCAAAATAATGATCCAAACGGGCATTGATGTAATGATTACATTGATACAATAATAATACATCCGTATATCTATATCCCGCCTCCACAAGAAAGCTTTAAGCGGTCAACAAATTGTAAGTTTCAATATAATTAAAGTTTTTTAACTATAAAAGTTCCGAGATGAACAATTTGATCACTGACTGCTGTTACGAAATATCTTGTGTGCGACGTGCAAACTTGATTTAAAGTGATTCACTGAAGTGATATTTACTTCTTCACTTGTGAGGAGTGATTTGCAATCTCTCTACAACAGTCTAAATTCAAATCTTTTGAGTTTACATTGATGACCGTTAGCTGACGTATAAGAGTCTGGAACGATTAGCTCTCCAAACTTGTCATCAATTTTTTATTCCAGTGAGAGTCCTTGTACCTACGTCAATCAAAACTAATCGCGTGCAGTTAGCTTATCAAACAATTATTCACGATCCACTGTCAAATGTTCGGGTAGTAGGCCCTAGGTTGCATTAGAACCCATAACTCATTGCATCTCTAAGCTCCACGTGTTATATAAACTATCCCATGTAGTGAAATCATTCAACATCTGGAATAGTATTACAGTAGATAGGTTGAGGAACACGCAACCCTTCCAAAATTCAAACAGTGTAGAATACATGATTTTGAAAATTGAGATTAAGTAAGGTTTGAACTCCATATTAAGTTGCCGGCAATCATTATTTAACTGTTTAAAGAACAATTGGCAATATTTATCACAAAAGATGCGTGTAGATGATCTCAAATTATGTTTGATTTTGAAAATTGAGATAAAGTAAGGTTTGAACTCCATATTAAGTTGCCGGCAATCATTATTTAACTGTTTAAAGAACAATTGGCAATATTTATCACAAAAGATGCGTGTAGATGATCTCAAATTATGTTATATTTACATGCTGTTAATGTTGCAATGATAAACAAAGCAATTTATTGTAGACTGAATGTCGTCAACGGTCGACATAGGTCTAAATGAATTAACCGGCCGGCCGGCGTTACCAAAACCGGCCTGCCGATCGACCGATCTTCAAAATTTGCGGCCGCCGTTACTAAGAATTTTTACATCTTTTTAATGCTTATCAACTGCAGTCATGCTCATAGCTATCTAGCAATCATTTTTTTAACTGTGATCTTCATGATTGTTAGAAACCTAGGTTGTTTAACATTTCTAATAAGTACTGCATATAGCTCGAAATTGAGTTTAAAATTTGAGACTATGTTCATAAACTCACTGTTAATTTGCCACTGATGATGTTCACATTGACTGAAACATGTTTGAAACTCAATGAAGCTCTGAAAACATAATGATGTCTAACTAACCTTACGAAAGTGGACAATTGCTGTCTGAATCTGTTGCATGGTTGTGGCTGCGGAATAAAATTGATTGCGAACTCCCATAGAAAGTCAGAAGCGGTCAATATAGTCGGCAAAAAATATATGAGGATGCTAGTAGTAAGAAAAATGAAACGTTAATCAATGCTTCTGTTGTTAAACGATCTTAATCCCATATCCACTTAAAAAATCAAGACTATGTCTGAAATCAAATGAAATCCAATATTTCTCTAATCGAGGAATACAGTACAAGAAGTTAGCAGTGATTGTGAGATGATCTATTTTAATCACTTTCAGTTTTACTGTAATTGATGCGGTGCTCTATCAAAATTGACCACATTTTTATGCAAGCCCTGTTATGTAGTTGAATTATGTATAGATTGGACATTTCTACTTTGTTGGGATTCAAATGAAGAAACAGAACTACGAGATTTCTATAATTGCTGATTGATTGGCAAAAAAATCTGCGTGAGAAGGCTGCCGTCTTGAAATGCCGAAACATTTGTATTTTGAATAGATGAAGTTATCTAAAAATACTAGCGAAATATTTGTCGTTGATTATAATAATGACAGCTATGATGATGATAATACTGAGGACTGTCGATTTACAGCAACCTCACAAACGTCTGGATTACCTGGTCGGTCGTGGGTTCAAGTTGGACCACACATTTTGCACGGCACCTTGATCCTACGTTCCTTTATTGATTTTTTGTCGAATGTGATTAATAAGACAATAAGCTTGGTTTCACTTAAAGAACTAACGAAGAATGCGAGCTCGTCTTCATCGCGGACTTCGGTTCGGTGCCTAGGTCAGGCGAGTGTGGTCGTGGAATCAAAAGTGTTGCTGTCTTTTATTAATTTTATCGTCGCCATTCCTTATAGATATTCAAAATATTTTAAGCATTGTCTCGTTATGTTGACATGATGATTGCTACCATTTGATTAATTCGATATTTTATTTTTCAGTTTCCGGTTCCTCCTGCGTCTTCCTATCAACCGTGGGATGTGCGGTTATAAACTGACAATCATATCAGACATGCAACTGATTTTCAGATACGGTGTGGTCGCAATCAGAAACCTTTTGTCAATTATTTCTTTAATCGAAATAGTAAATTTTTAATAATTAGATGTTGATGTACATCTCTGCACAATCATATCATGAATGAGTGCAAAACTCATCATTGCATCAGTTTCAGAAGAGTATTTAAGTTTCATTTGTTTATCAAATTTCGCGTCACAAACAATAAATCAAACCTCCTTTCAGGGCTGTGACCGAGCCACTGACATACTGTGCTCCCATATTTCAATATTTTCGAAAGCACCTCAGCATCGAAAGAAAAGTAAAAAGTCGTGCTTGTAACGCTTTTACAACGAATCATGCACGAATCAACTGCCGAATACTGAAGTTTGAAAAATGTCCACAAAAATCATAAAGATGTCCGTAATATGATATTTTGTGACCCATTAGGGCACAGATCTTTATTTTGCAATTAATATATATTTTCTTTCATCAATCGTTGTTTTTGAGTCCCATTAAGACATAGAGTTTTATATTTGAGACGAAAATCAGAGGAAAATGTATTTTGAAGGTGGTGCACTTAATACCATTATGCCCTAGAAGAAATTTTACTCTTACTTTTAAAAAATGTTTAATTTCGTCAATGACTTCTTAGATTTAGATAGTGGATGAATAACTTCCATGAATCAGCCTATACGAAATAAAAACTCACCACATAGGGCTTCTAAGCACTTTATGCATTTAGAGCATAAAACATATGTAATAGGTCTACACTCATTTTTGTGAATTCAAAATCAAATAATTTACAACAAATTTTGAAATGACCATGCTGATGGTAATTGGAGAATCAGTTCCTTTAGAGATTCAGACAAAAACCAGCATCACAACTCCTGCCGAAAATATTGCCTCGACATTCATAATTCTTTGAAAAACACACCACAGCATTTTGCCTTGTTTTCAATGGCGCGGTACCTACATGTTGAGGAATGTAAACCGAGGTTTTTACTTTCCTTCTTCTATACTTTGTAGGTTGCAGACTCACATGTGATCCAATTAGTTCCGCTGACTTTCATAATTTCCTGTTCAATAGAATGAGAGATTCCTTTCTGTCTTACTTATAGTTCAGATAGTGGAATCAGAATATCAGCAATAATTCAAATCAGTCCAGAAACTTTCAGAAATATCTCGTATGCCTATAGGCAATTCAATACAAACATGTCGGATCGAATTATATCAATTGGTAGCATAAGGAAATGAAGAATACGGCTGAAGTTGAGCTTTGGAATTCCAAGAATAATAAATATCCTCTTTTACATCACATAGCAGGCCTACTTTCAACGTCAGTGATTGTTTTATCCAAGCACGCATCTATATCTGCATCGATGAAGTCTCTGTCATCGTTATCGACATGCACTGACCTACATTTATCAAAAAACTTGTGGAAACATCCATGATATCGAAGTTTGAGTGACTGTGTGATTACGATTCTGGCCATCATTTGGCATCAGTTTCAGAAGTATGGGACTCAAATCCAACAGAAACCCTATTTCGGATGAATGAAGTACATCAATGTCTTATCTCCCACAATCTGCTTACCTGTTGCGTACATTCACTATGCCCTATTGCTAGCAGAAGCGTTCATTCGTTTCATAATAGCAAAATAATTACTCATTCAATAAAATATCCCGTAAGGCTTAATTTGTGCCACCCACATTACATAGGCTATTCGCAATAATAAAGCATTATTGTGGTTATGATATTATGATGAACGGTTATCATGTTATGATTGAACGGTGATTGTATTATATCTCTATTTTCATCGTCTTGCATTCAACATAATTGTAAAGTCAAATTATATATGCATCACTTCGAGAAGGTTGTTGCAGATCGCCATGATATATTCTACTCGTATATTGTTGCTTTTTATCCTTTATAGACCAAACTTGGAGATTCTTATCGATTGAATAAGCTTTCTTATGACTCTTTCCTTTCGCGGCGAGCATGCATTCCTTACTATTTGTAAACTTATTTTCACAAAACACTCATGAATGCTCATGATTTTCCCATGAACGCATCATGAGATATTTTCCTCATGAATGCTCTCATTACCACTCATCATATTCTCATCAAAGCATCATGAGAGCATCATGAGGTAGATATTTTCTTATGGGAATATCATGAGACTCATCATAACCTCATGAGCTCTCATAAAAATCTCATGACTCCGCATTAAATTGCATGAGTTCTCATGAAAACGTTTCGTGAAGGGAGGATCTGTAAAATATGTATTATTACTCCTTCTGTATTGTCATCATGATCAGTCTGTAAATTTCAGCAAAAGTGCAAAATTTGCATATCTCACATGTGTCACTGGTTCTCAATTAGAGTTCATTTAATAAGATCGAAACTGTATACACATTGGGGATTAAATTAATGCTGATTTGCTATTTTACCTAATACACTCGTACATACTCCATGTATGAATAGCATTCGTTCAATTGAACAGCCATTTGACAGTAATCACTGAACTTTTAATCTAATTCAAACTAGTTTGCAATTCCTTTAAGCTAGTGCAGTCACATCCAGTAAACTATTGCTTTGTATTGAATAATGCGAAGTAGTAATGTTAAAGTAGTGCAGTCGTGTTTCGCGTATTGTTGAAGGTAAGTTTCCGACGACTGTAAACCTCGAACTTACACGCAAACTTACAGACTCCGCAGATTGTGGTCAGTATTTTTGCAAGATACTTGACGTGTCTGAAATGTTCTTGCATTGGGTATATCATACGAACTCAAAAAAGATTTTGAGTCCAATAAACATAATTCTTAAAAATCTCGATCATTGTGCTACTTTAGATCATTCTCATACGATGATGAAAATCATCCCAGCAGCCATTTATAATGGAATATCATGCTTAATAATTCAAAATATTAATTGAATTAGTCCTAATGAGAACGATGGCGTTCTCCAATCCGCAAGTGTACAGATGTAATGCTACTGTAACCATTGGATTAATCAGTTCTTAAAAGAACTCAATGGAGCTTTCTCGTGGCAACGAATTAAAATTGATCAGCTTTGGCCCAATATCTGGTAAAAATGGAAATCTTAAGACTTGTAATACTACTCATTCTTGCTGTTAATATACTAATACCACAGATTCCAAGCACTGCCACATACACGTTTAAAACAGACGTTTAATATACTGTACCGACTACAGGTGCTGATAGTGTAAATAGAATAGGACAATGGTCATCATAGGTTAAGGAAATTAAAAATGGATATTATAAAACAACAGGAAACCGATGAATAAAAATTGGAAAAGTGGAGGTAAAATATGGAAATACAACGATGCTACTACACCGATTACAAGTGAATTATATCTGACACTACACAAAGTGGATAATGGTAAGAGTGGATAAGTGGAAAGTGGATAATGGAGGTAAACAATAGAACTACAATGACACTCTACTACACCGAAAGCAATGAAACTATACACACTATACCTAAGACTACACATGGAAAATACTATTTCTTCACTTGAATTTGCTATCGCCAGTTTCTTAATCCGTCTATAATACTTCATGTAATACCACATTTCTTCATTTGTTCTTCATTTGAAATACAATTACATCGACCACTACTTCAGCTTCAGCTACCGATTAAAGGATATAAAACATAATACTGCAGTCCGTCAGTCATCAGCAGGAATCCTTTCAGCAGAAAGGACTTTCCTTTCATAAAAGGAAAGTTGTGACTGATGCTTTGCAACCTTTGTGTACAGTAGGTGCAGATCTGTTCCTCAGAAAAACAGAATCTCAATTGATTGACGAAGACATACTGCAGATATACAATTCTGAAATGAATAAAGGCAAGCATATGTAAAGATAACATGATTACTCTTTGGTATTGTCAAGGGATACAATAACCAGCAAGATGCAGCAACTTGTGCAAATGCTCAAAAAGTAACTGCATGTATTGTAGAACACTAGGAAGTTTCGGGAGAATTCGCACTTCGAGAGAAAGAACCTCAAAAGCCATTTGGGAACTTTCTTTCTTGAAATGCGTGTTTCACGAATTGGAAGACCCAGCGATCCCATTGATTCAGATCAGGACGATAAAGAATTCATCTAAACATAAAAATATAAAAAAAGACCATAAAAATAAAAACTTCAAACACATGAAGTTTTGATATGTCGTGCTGCCACAACTGTTCGTTCAACTTTGCGACAATCGTAATATTCATGCGCAGATTGTCATCACTGCACATCTATTTGCTCCTGAAGTGTAAAGTTCTGTATACTTTTGAAGTAAAATGCAATATATCCTCGGGATAAATATCACAACTTGTTGGGTGTAATTTTTGGTTTAGAAAATATGCTTACTATTTCACTGACATGAGTGAGGGACAAGTTGCATATGACATGATCGGATGGTCCCCTCTGCTGTTGGTAGCAAACCTCAAAGTTTGGGTTTGCGCGAGCGCTTTCGAGGTCCTTCGGACATCATAATCATGCGCTTCATAATTTATTGCGAGATTCAAATGAGACTATGAAAAATTTTCGCAAGATCTATGACAATAGTCTCTAGCAAAATGAGTCAATAGTAGTATAATGCTGATGACAGATAAGATTAATTAACATATATTTATAAGGCCAAAATGACTTGAAGGAAAAAAATTCATGCGATAAAGAATTATGATGCGCATCATAAGAGGACGGCAAGAAAGACCAATGAGTGGGTTTTACGACAACTGCCAATGGTGAAGCCGCTTCAAATAAAGATCACTACCGCACCTCTGCGTTATTTCGAACATGTCACGCGAGCTGATGGGTCCCTCGAGAAAGACATCATGTTCGGCAACACAGAGGGATCCAGACGAAGAGGAAGACCAAGAACCGAGTGGATAGAGGGAATGAAAACCATCACAGGACAAACGGTGGAACGGATGACACGGGAAGCAAGAGACCGCTTTGCATGGAGAAGGATCCAGTATGACGTCGCCGAGAGTCGTACGCGACTGGACGGCACCAGGTAACAGGTAATCATAAGAGGATCCCAAGTCAACCTTAGTCTTGTTGCCCGCGAACCCAATTTCTTTGTCCAGATGGCTTCTTGAGTTATCCGTTGCCGCCATTGTTTCGCCCCATCAATACTGCGCATGTCGACCAAAGACATCATGTGACTGTGACCAGCAGGGCAGGCGACACGAAACGCTGTTAGTGCTGACAGGTTATTAGTGATCCCTAATACCCTGAAGTCGACGACTCAAAATTCTGTTAGGGAATCGGCTATTAGTGTAACAGGAAAGTCAGCGACACAGAACTCTGCTAGCGTGACCGGGTATTAGCTTAATAGAATGTCAGCGTCTCGAACGGCTGTTAGGGAAAAGTGTAGCACGCCGTTAGCGAACTTCTTAACGATTATGAGAGGCACCTTTAGTGATTCTGTTAGTCGTTTATTTTGTCTTGAAACACATATAGAAGCTTAGAATAATATCAGAAATGTACATGTGTATTTCACCATTTACCAAAAAACAAGGGTTTCCGCATACGCTACCTAAGCGATTTATTACGTGGATCTACTGTATTTATATGTCTAACTACAGTGATATGAAATAGCCTAAATGAAAGGACGCTTATTGAATTATTTACAAGCGTGTCAGTAGTGCCCTAAGCAATGCACATTCACTTGTCTCTCAATGTGGAAGATAAAATGCAAGAAAGCCATTGTGATGTTCAAGGAAAGGTTTACGTTGACGTTATCGACTTGGAATAGATGCGCAGTGATTTAGCCTATCCCTGCAATGTATCAGGCATTGTCATATTCCCTCATGACGTCACTAAAAAGACGTGTTCGATCAATGTAGCTTATCTAAGTGAACACTGTCTAATGATTAGACTCGAATAAAAGTGCGTAGACATTTGGAGACGCCACACACCATTTTTACAGCATGTGGAGAGTGCAATTCGACGCCGCAGCAAGCAAAATGAGATTGTTTAAACCCCGAATCAATCCAATCGAAGAACAGCGGGATGAGGATTTTTTTGACCGCTACCGGCTCCCTAAATCGGTAGTGCAAGAACTATGCGAAAAATTTCGCAGTGATTTAACGCGATCCACAAATCTGTACTTTGTCTGTAGAGACTCAAGTCTGCTGTACTCCCTTCTTCTTTTGAGCAGTATCATTGCTCTGTTTAGACGACAGCAGCTCATTGAATTACAATGAATTTTTCAATTAATTGTGTTACTTCTACGGACGCGTAGTCCTTCCGCTGCCTCTTCGCCATGTTTGCCTCCTTGCTTCGTGTCAACATAGACTTAATATTATACTGTGGCTTGTCTCAACGACTGAATTCAATGGCTGATACACGATTTGATTGGTTGCTACAGGCGTTGTTACGATAACGCCAGATCTAATAAAAGCGAACAACAATTTTATGGGAAATCCTACATAGATATCCGACTGCCACCTTTGCTGGCATTCACTAATAAACATTCTAGCTAACAGAGGTTTCGAGTTGCTGAAGGTGTAGCGTCAATTATCGAGTCATCTGGTTCTCACTAATAACGCTTTCACTAACGGCGTTTCGTGTCGCTTGCCCCTGGGTAACATGCTTGGCGATCTCCGACTTGTGAACATCCATGTTCTTTAGCTCTTTTTGGTGCTCCTTTCTTCAAATTTAGATACGTTCCTTGAGAGGCCTGGATGTCTCAACAAAGTAAGAGAGAATAGGAGTCTTGTGAGCATGGAATATGGTGCACTGATCCCAACTGTATGTTGTGTTCATTGTTGCATTGTGGTATCTGTTTCATTATCAGTTTCCTTCTTAATTGCTTGCCGGTATCTTGTCAGTGTACTTTGAAAAACTTCGCGAATATTATACAAGATTCGCTATTATTAGATTGTATAAACCAAACAACTTCGATAAAATTATTTACAATGCACCACCTTTTTACCAGGGATGTGGACGATCGACCCTGTCGCAGTTTTGCTAAGGTTCTTTTAGCTCAAAACCATAAGCTTCCGTGACATTAAATCTTAGCTTCAATTTTTTTATTTCTATCTTCAATTTTTCCGAAAAAATGTTGAATTTGCTCCACTAGTAGGTCAAATTTATTGCTTATCTTGAGAAACACTTTTTTCAAGATTTATTTTTTTAACTTTTTTCAGAATTTTGTATCAGAATTTTGGGCATGCACAATTTTGACTTCTAAAACACAAGTTTTGACTTTATCAGCTAAGACTTTCGCCTTAAAAATTAACTTTCCATTTGACAGAAGTAAATCCTGTATCAAACAGCCAACCTTATTCTGAATCAAATGATGCGATCGTATCAATTCAATCAATCACATGCACGCAATTTATTTGCTGGTGCACTATTTTCAATATTGCTTTGCAACGTCGACCCAAGGATTTTCTGGTCTGAATGGTCATTTAAAGGAACATTGTGCATAAGTGGGCTAAGACCAACATTGACTTAGATCGATGTGTAATTACAATTGAGGTGACCATCAACACACAGCGATTTCCCATTCTAGCTCATAGAACATTTAAGCGAATTATTCAGCAATTTTGTTAGTCTGAAGTGGATGATAAAATTGATCTGTGGGATCCATTTATCGATCACTAAACTCGGAAATTGAGGGCTTTCTTCACAGGATGCGCATTAGCGCTAATTGGGATAGCCTTCCAAAATGCACGAAAGAGATTATGATGTGTTGGAGGAAGTGATGAATCCCTTCCTCATTAATCAAATTAAATGAAGTCATGATGCTTCTCCTAATAGAGAAATTGTTCTAATGTTAAACATCTTTTTTTGGCTTGGGATTGAAAACAAGAAGCATTATTTAAAAAAACTGAATGAGTATGAAGGCATGATAAAATCTGTTCAGTGGGTAAAACATCGATAACAACATTGACTAAAGCATAAACTCTCAGGCTCTCAATGTAGACCAGGCTGATAAGTAATTAAACTATAAACTGATGAATAAATGAATTATTATTGCTGTTATTGTTTTTGCACTAGATAATGATAATGTAACAACTTATAAAGTGAAACAAAGATTTTAGAATAATCATTCAATAGCTTCACTGTCATTAGCCTATGTAATCATAACGGAGTGCAGCAGATAGCTTTTAAACAGATGTGTGTCAATCTCAATCATACTAATCATGAAGTCTCCTTTACAGGGTGATTCACCTCAGCCCGCCGATAATTAAGCGTGTGGTGTCAATAAAATAATATTGCTTCTAAGTTAAATTTTATTCCAAAAAAATTGTAAAAAGGTGTTATTAACAAAGTTGACAGATATTTTCTACTCAACCAATCACATCATTTGTTCGAAATGAAAGACACGCGCCGATGCACATGCTTCACAGCGTTTCAAGTCATTGGTGTGCACACATCTTATTGTCGGCTTGTCAATGGAATCCAATAGTGTTGCAATTTCATCTCTCTGCTTATGAATAGATTCTCGTCTTTGAAGATTTGCAGATCTGATCCCGTGCTTCACCACCATAACCAAAAGTCGTTCATCTCCATGTCAGGACTTCGACATGCCTAATTCCGAGAACTTCCTCTACCTACACAGCGTTCCTGAAGATTCTGTCAAGCAATGTTCTTGCAGCGTGATTGAAGTAAGCACAATAACACAATGACATAGGCAAAGTAATCATCCCCTCCACAGCAAGTATCTCATCAGGGATGAATAATCCCTATCTGACCAACGACCGGATCTAATGTTGATCGACGCGATCAGAAGACAATGATTATGGGCGAACTAGCCGTTCCCTGGGAAGAAAACGTTGAGAATGCTCATTAGGGGAAAGTTGCCAAATATAAAGAACCTTCCGAAGGGATTCAGAATCAAGGGTGGAAATGTGGGCTGATGCCCTTTGAAGTGGGATGCCGCGACTTCTTTGCTCCATCAGTGAGGAAATTTCTTGTGAAGGCCGGTGTTAAAAGCGTGAAGATCACCATCAAAACGTTGAGTGCGAAGTCTGAGGAAGTTACTAGCTTTGTGTTACGGACCTATGCGCAGCGAGCTGTTGCGGATCCACCATCTTCAGAGAAACCGAAACTAATGGGTCGAAATCTCGGTGACGGATGGCGGTCAGCTGATTACTCTGTCCTTTTTGGGTGCAGCAGTTGCTGTTTCACATAACTTCTATAATTTGTAGTCTTTTCGAGTATCATTGTCATCATTATCAACCTTTCGTGCCACTGCAGATGGCCTCTACTCTCTTCTCCAGCTTCTTCGATCTTGCGCTTTCTGAATCCAGTTGATTCCGCTGTTTTCCTCAATATCGTCTCTCCATCTTCTCCTTGGCCTTCCTCTTCGCCTTGGTCTTTCTAGCAGCGTCCATTCCGTTACTTTCTTGGCCCATTTGTTGCTGTTTATTCTGGCTAGGTGTCCGGCCTAGTGTCTCTTCATTGTTCTGATTTTACTCGTTATGTCAATGATTCTCGTCCTTTCTCTGATGTTCTAGTTCCGTATTTTGTTCTTCCTCGTGACATTTGGTATTGCTCTTTCCATACTTCGTGCAACAGCCAGTTTCCATTCTTGTCGTTTTGTTAGTGTCCACGCTTCTGCACCATACGTCATTGATGGCAGTATGACCGTATCAAACAACCTTCGTTTCAGGCATGGGATGCTCCTGTGTTTGAGTAGTTCCCTATATCGTCCGAACCTTCTCCAACCAGTATTTTTTCTGTTTTTATTTCCCTGCCAATTTCGTTATTTGCTGTTAGCCATCTTCCAAGGTATTGGTAATCATTTACTTCTTATAGTATTTCTCTATCAATTTGAATTCCTTGTCGCGTTGTTCACTTTGCTATTTCATTGCATTTTGTTTTCTTCTTATTCATTTTCATACCATCGGCCCTTACTTCTTCGTTTAATGATGTTTTGATTCTCTGCAGGTCTTCTTCTGTATTCGCTAATAGCAGTGGCGAATCCTGCGTTCACACAATAGGCATGCGCCGTCTAAATATGCATGCACATAAACCAACATGCATAACATAAACCATAGACCCTATGATACTTTAATTTAAATGCCCCATACTTGATTATTTTCATCATGTTAGTCACCAATATAGGCTATACTTCTCCACACTGAGTTTTTTCATCATAGTTTATGATGCTAATATTATCATCATTAATATTACATAACATTATTAGTACGATAATACTAAACTCGGGTTGATGAACAAAATTAATATCTTTGCAATTAATCCATGTAATAGCCTATACACTGTACACTACATATGCGCATAAACGGTATATGTAAATGAATAAAAACCATATTCACAACTCAAAATGATTGTATTCTAAAACAGAAGACGATTTCAAGACTAGCATGATCCGTTTTTTTCCAAATATTATTCACAATTTCAAAGGATTGTTACTTCTCTAACGATATAAAAAATCAACCCTCCTGTTTTTCTTTACAAAGTTCTCAATTACATTATCGAAAAAGGTAGGCTTCTTTTGAAGCAAAACTAACAAGCTTTTCTCAATAGCCATTAAACTCAAAGAAGAAAGTCTGTTTTGTTTCTGTGTGCTCCGGCAGTATGTATGGATTCGTTTTAAAGCCGAGAAAGATCGCTCCGCACTTGCACTTGAAAACGGGATGGAGACGACCAATTTCGCTAATTTGAACAGTTCAGGCATACCAAGGTACAATTTATGCTCATGCATGCTTTTCAGAATGTCAAGCACTGACTTTCGATCGAAGTCAGACATGCAATAAATTGCAATCAACTCATTTTTCAGACGAATTACATCGAAGAATCGGCCATTATGTTTATCTAGCGATTTCAATGCCGTTTCTGGAAATTGTTTATTGTGTTTTGAAAAGAAACTAAAATTAAGTAAATTAAAGAATTCCAATTCAGAAATCGTTTTGAACCTGTTTGTCAGCTGTGTCAGAATATTATCCGTTATTTCCTGAAAAAGATGTTTGTAAAGATCCGGTGTTTCAGTTCTACGCATTTCGAAAGACGCATCAGTAAGGACAAAGGATTCTTGAAAAATAAGTTCGAAATCACTCTATTTAATTTTTTTTGACATTTTCTATCAATTTCTGGATCTTTTGTCCACAATACAAGATATCTATACCTGTTGATTGCAAAATTTCAAATAATGTATCTGTCAGTGAAAAAGTACGAGAAAATACGGTTATCAAAAAGCGAGTCTGGAAATTATCAAGAAAAGCGATATATCCAAGACATCTGTCAATGCAATCATCTTCCCAGTTTTGGGAATTTTCCAATACATGCTGAAAAAATGCCCTCAAATTTTCATAATTTTCCATAACAGTGTTTACCAGTCTTTAGGTGAAGTTCCATCTAGTTGGAGCAACTCGAGGCAATCTTTTTTGAACAAAATCTTGAAGAGCGTCAGTCCTTAAAGGCGATCGAGAAAAGAAGGAAGCCATCGAAGACAGGGTTTGGAAAAATAATGTACATTTAGGGATCAATTTGGCTGATTGTTGAAGTGTCAAATTCAGTTGATGGCTGTAACAATGAGCACATTGCACTTGGCTCAACGTCTCTGACCTTTTTATTTAATCCGTTTTGGTGGCCAGCCATCACTTCAGCACCATCATAGGTTTGGGCAACAAGTTTACCTTCCATGTGAAAGTTCATCAACAATTGCTTCACGTGTTGTAGTAGTCCATCAGATGACCGATCAGAACTCATATCAGTGAAATGAAGAAATCTTTCTTGAACTTCATAATTCTCATCAACGTATCGTACAACAGTTGAGAGCTGAGACTTATTAACTATATCAGATGTTTCATCTAGAATGAGAGACACAAATTCTGAGTTTTTTAAATCTTGTTTGATGTGATTATTTAATAACGAACTGATCGCCTCGATCAAATCATTCTGAATAGCCGACGAAGTCCCTCTAAAAATGGTTGACTCGTTCAAGTGGGTTACTAATGTTGCATCGTAATGACTTATCAAATCGAAAGTCTTTAAATAATTACCCTTATTGGCCGAAGTTTTTGCTTCATCATGGCCTCGGAAAGCTCACGCTTGGCCATAGAGCAGACGACATCAATAAGGCGGGTCAAAACTCAGCGTTAAAAGTGCTTCTAAGCCACAAATTGTGAGCATAGCGCCGCATGCCTAGCATGCCCGGAGCATTCGCCACTGGCTAATAGTATTATGTCATCCGCAAATCTCATTGTTTAGTTTTTCTCCGTTTATGCTGATTCCATCCCTGATGTTTACTCTCCGAAATATTTCTTCTGATGCTGCTGTGGAGAGAATTGGTGATAAAGTGTCACCCTGACGCACTCCCTTCATGATTTTCACCTTTTCACTCATTATGTCGGTTCTGATCTGTGTTGCACCACTGTTGTATGCTTTCTTCAGAATGTCAATAAACTTCGTTTGTACTCTTTGCTTTGTTAGAGCATCAAATACTGCTTTATGATCAATGGAGTCAAATGCCTCCTCGCAGTCAATGAAGGCCATATATAAAGGTATTTGGTATTCATTCGCTTTTTCAAAGACTTGTGTGACCGTGTGGAGGTGGTCAATAGTAGAATATCCTTTACGAAATGCAACTTGTTCAGGGGATTGATTGTCCTCCAGTATGTTTGATATTCTTCGCTTCACGACTGTCATATATATGTATGTATATATATATATATAGAAAGTACTCAGAAGAGTATTCCCAGGCTCTCACGCCGCACCAACTATAATCCAACCTTGTGCGAAATCAAAAAAATGTCTATCTTGTTCGTGGAAGACCGGTTTCGAGTTTATCTTTATCAATTCCACATGTAGTGATACAGGACACAAACTGAAAGACAGCAAAATGTCAGCCAACGAGAGATGTTCATTTCTTGAACAACAAGCTTTGCAGATTTCTCTCTGTGGTGTACGAGGGACATGTTCTTACGTCATCAAATGCATTCTGACAATAGCGCAGCACACGCTGGCTACAAGAACTATACGGCAATACAAGGTGAGAATTATCAAGCGCATTCAATTCATGATTTAAACCATTTGGATACAAAGTGCTCAGGCGCTTAATCCACAAATTTTCTTTTTTCAGCCGTTTACTTTCAGAAGGACAATGCTCAAGGGCCACAAAAGAAAAATCACTAAAAGTACAAGTCTCATTAAAATGTTGAGCTACAGAAGTAGAGTAAAAAGAACGTATACTTCGGACATGTTCGGAAATGCGTTCACACACCATTCTGGATGTTTGGCCCACATACATGAATTTACACTTTTTACAGATAATAAGATAAATTACTTTACAAGATTTACAAGAAAGTCTATGTACAATTTGAAAAGGGTTTTTATTTACAGTATTTACAACATATTTTGAGGGTATGCCAAAATCACAAACGGAGCAGCTTTCGGCACATGTTGAAAAACCTGTTCCCCACTGATCGGGAGACTGCAGGGTCAACGAAAAAACTTGACGTACACAGTAACGTACTAAGCTTCTGGTATAGCCTTGACGCCTCCACTGAGACTGTACAACAGCCTTTGTATTTTTGAAGTCTTGGTAGGAGGCACTATGAGTTGCAAAACGCAAAATTTGACCAAAAATAATGGAACGGAAAACATGTTGGGGATGATATGACACAGGTGGTAATAGAGTATGGCTGTCTGTCGACTTAAAGCCAATACGATGCAAAATTCTTTGACCAGCCTTGTACAACTCCAGGTCCAAAAAACGAATTGAACAATTGCTCGAACAAGACTCAACTTTAATACTCAATGAAATATTATTCACAAAATGAAGAAAACTTTTAAGGCTTGATTCATCACAATCCCAAATCATAAAAATATCGTCGATGTAACGAATCCAAAAAGATGGTGGGCGTTCACAATTATACACACTTTCTTCCCACTCAGACATGAAAATATTTGCATATGACGGTCCAAAGGCACACCCCATGGCCGTACCTTGGACTTGCAAAAAAAGTTCCTCCTTAAAGACAAAACTGTTACTTGTTAAAATTAAACGGAGCATCGTTAACAAAGTTAAGTCAGGCCTCCTTTGATCTGGATTCTTCGAAAAAGCTTTACTAACAGCATTTATGCCCTCTTCAGTGGGAATATTCGTGTACAGAGATGACACATCTAAGGTCACAAGAAAAGAAGAATGAGACACATTTACATTGGTCAAGAGACTTATAACATGCATTGAGTCTCTTACATAGCTTTTGCCACCCTGTGCTAATGGCTTAAGAAAGTGCTCCAACAAAGTCGAACATGTTTGTGTGACACTATTTACATCAGAAATAATTGGTCGACCAGGTGGCATACAATCATAATGCCAAACATCTTTATGAAATTTCGGTAGCATGTAGAATTTACGAGATCTACCGTCCTTAGGTGGCTCCAGCGCTTTAAATTCACGATTTGTCAGAAAACCTTTTTTCTTTAATACATTGAGTAAATGTTGTAGGCGACGACCAACATGAACATCCATAGGATTTTCTAAAGGTTTATAAAATCCATCATTACACAACTGACGATAGCCTTCAGCCTCATAATGATTAACGGGAACAATCAGCCAACCATTACCCTTATCAACAGGTGCTACAGTTACTGAATCAGACACAATGAGACGATTTAATTCAATTCTTTCATCACGAGATAAATTGTCATTGCCAAAACAATTTTTGCAGTTTTTTAGCATAGACATTACTGCACATCGAATCCTCTTACAATCTTGCAAAACAGAAAACGGAATTAAATCACGAGGAGGACAACGATTAGACTTAAAAGTAAAACGACAATTACTGTTAGAGGGCGCATTGGCAAAAACAAAACGCCACTGAATTTTTCGCAAATAATCATCAACACCAGCTAAAATCTTTCTATGACAATTCATATGAGCCGGAGTAGGAATAAATTTCCCCGTTTTTCTTAAAAGGGAACCGGTTACATGATTAGTTACAAAATGAGGATCAGTACATAGAAAATTGTTATTTGCCGAATAAGAACGGATAACACAGCTGGAAAAAGATCTAGCTACATTTTCGACAAAAAACTCGACAATGCATGAAAAATGCGCTCTCGTAAAACATCTGAATTTCTGTCATCTACAGTTGCTGCTTTTGAATATGGAATGACTGTACAACCAGCAGGTTTGCGATCAACAATGAGTTGATTGAATTCTGAAGCATTTGACTTAGTTTCTTCATTAGCATCAAACGGAGCGCAAAACGGTACAATGCCTATGTAGGCATTAGGGAAAACTCGCTTAGCATTATATATAATAGTACGCAAAACAGTCAGATTCGTCATGGATTTATTTTTTATGTCCAATAATGACAGACAAACAATGAAATGCGTGACGTTTTTGTGTACGCTTCTAATACCTTGAGTTACATTCTTGTAAAAACTTAGACGACCTTTACTTGAAGACAGAAACTAAGCAAGAGAAAACTATCGTAATGTCGTAGCTGCAGTGATGATGTCATCAGATGAAGATGACAATACCAATGAATACAACTACCCGCAGGACTTTGAGTCGGAGAGCGACGATGAACTCACCAATGATACCCCTCCCACGACAGCAGCCGGTGACTCGACAATTTATATAACATCTGATTTTGCTCCTGTACAAAATTGGGACAGGAACATCGACGACTTTTCGGATGCTGTGTTCACTCCAATTGAGACGCCTGGTCCCAGAAACATTGATCATTTGACTGATTCATCATCGGCCGCCGATTTCTTTTCTCTCTTCTGGGATGCTGATTTGTGGAATTTGATAGTTGAAAAGACAAATGCTCAAGCCACATGCGTAATTGAAAAATCACCAGGCAAGCCAAATCATGCTGCTCGTTCAGTTAGAAGCAAGCCGATCAGTGTCGACGAAATGAAACTTTTCTTCGGACTGCGTGGGGCGATGGAGACGCTGCTACACAAAGATCTTTACGAACAATATTGGAGAACCAAAGATTCACGCATTATTCGAACACCAGGTTTCCCAGAGCTTATGTCGCGTGATCGGTTTTTAGCCATTTGGTCTTTATAGCATTGTGTTGATGAAGCTGATCCAAATCTCGATAAAAGTGATAAAGTGTATAAAAGTCGACCAGTTTTTACATACCTTTTACGAAAATTTCAAGAACACTATGTTCCGGGATGTTCTCTATCGATCGATGAAGGAATGATTCCGACTAAAAACAAACTATCTTTTCGTCAATACATCAAGGACAAGCCTGGGGAATAAATACTTTTCTTGTTTGTGATAGTGAGAACGGCTACATATGCAACGCCGAAATTTATACTGGTAAGATGGATTATGTCAATTCTATACCTCTTCTTGGTGTTACTGGTAACCTTGTAATTCGTCTGGTGAAGGACTTTTCTGGACAAAACTATTGTGTGTACACTGATCGCTTTTACACCAGTGTCCAGTTAGTTGAGTAGTATCTTTTGCGATTTCATGACATAAGAATGTGTGGAACTGCTATGACTAACAGAAAGTTCTTTCCCAAATCAATTATACGGAACAAAAGGAGTTTGAACAGAGGTGATTCGCAGGTTCTGTTCAATGGCTATGTTGCTGTGATCATGTGGATGGACAAGAAGCCAATTTACTTTGTGACTTTCATATACATTTCTTCAGCGGCTGAAAGTGTTCTGAGATATAATCCTCATGAACACAAACGTACTCCAGTTTCCTGTCCTAAAGCAGTCAAGTGCTACAATTCTTTCATGGGAGGAACGGATAAAAACGATCAGATGACTCGTCTGCAGAAATGTAGAAAACACTACAAGTGGCCTCGACGCATGATGATGAAATTTTTCATGTGGGCAGCCTACAATGCCTACGTTTTGATGAATTACGTGAAAACTCATTGTCAGTCAGGACGGAGAGCATTTACTTTTCATGCTTTTCTAGAGCAATTGCTTGAGCAGCTTGCAGGAGATAATGAAAGATGTAAGAGCTCTTTCGGAAAACGCCGGTCTGACAGTGAATTGGATGAAAAACGACTATGTCTTCGGTCGAGCCATGATGTTGTTAGACCTGCGAATGCCGGAACGAAAAACCGCTGTGTTGTTTGCAGCAAGCAGCACTTAGTTGCTAAGAGAAAACATCCTGAAGCTCTAAACAGTGAATTACCAAAACGAAAAAAACTGTATATAAATGCACATTCTGTGATGTCTTCCTGTGCATCGGTGATGAGCAGAACAATCATTGGTGGGACTGGCATCATAAGGTAGAGTATTGGCACTAGTCATTGTTATTTACAGATGTAAACATCACTTGCGTTTTAATTATTGCACATCCATGATTAAAATCAGTTGTTTTGATTTTTACATTAAGTGTTCAGGATGTCAGAGTGGGCAGACTATCTCATCGAGGGCGTCAGTGTTGAAAGGGTTAACATGTACATTGTACAGGGTGTAACGAGTACTACATCGGACAAAACGGAGACCGCCTTCGTCACCGAATGACGGTGCACCGACAACAAGTGCTTGATGCCAGGTATTCCATCGTACCTGTAAGTAAACACGTGACCAGATGTGCAAAAGACAACGATACCAAGTTCCTAGTGCTACCATTTTAAAAGATGCCTCCCACTTTCAAGAAATCAGACAGGGAGAGGGTTGAATCTGATTTCATCCAAAGATATCAACCGATACTCAATGCCTCTCATTGATTTTGAATTTTGTGTATGATTTTAGTACATGTTTAATTACTATGCAACCTCCCTCATTTCATTCCCCAGTCCCCTTGAGAAGTCAGCGGTAGCTGATGAAACTAGTCGGGGAATACATTTAATTTGGAAACCTCTGGTCCTCTTATCTTATTTTATCATCGCATTCGCTTTGGACTTTTTCATTCACTTATATATATATATATGATCATAAGTAATCGCCATGAGACTTAATAATAAAGATAAATTTAAAAAAAACGCCATATTTCTCCTTCAATTATCTCCCGCGGGCTCTTTGATTCTTATCATCGCCGCCGTGTGGATTGAAGAATCCACACAATTGAAAAATCACCAGGCAAGCCAAATCATGCTGCTCGTTCAGTTAGAAGCAAGCCGATCAGTGTCGACGAAATGAAACTTTTCTTCGGACTGCGTGGGGCGATGGAGACGCTGCTACACAAAGATCTTTACGAACAATATTGGAGAACCAAAGATTCACGCATTATTCGAACACCAGGTTTCCCAGAGCTTATGTCGCGTGATCGGTTTTTAGCCATTTGGTCTTTATAGCATTGTGTTGATGAAGCTGATCCAAATCTCGATAAAAGTGATAAAGTGTATAAAAGTCGACCAGTTTTTACATACCTTTTACGAAAATTTCAAGAACACTATGTTCCGGGATGTTCTCTATCGATCGATGAAGGAATGATTCCGACTAAAAACAAACTATCTTTTCGTCAATACATCAAGGACAAGCCTGGGGAATAAATACTTTTCTTGTTTGTGATAGTGAGAACGGCTACATATGCAACGCCGAAATTTATACTGGTAAGATGGATTATGTCAATTCTATACCTCTTCTTGGTGTTACTGGTAACCTTGTAATTCGTCTTGTGAAGGACTTTTCTGGACAAAACTATTGTGTGTACACTGATCGCTTTTACACCAGTGTCCAGTTAGTTGAGTAGTATCTTTTGCGATTTCATGACATAAGAATGTGTGGAACTGCTATGACTAACAGAAAGTTCTTTCCCAAATCAATTATACGGAACAAAAGGAGTTTGAACAGAGGTGATTCGCAGGTTCTGTTCAATGGCTATGTTGCTGTGATCATGTGGATGGACAAGAAGCCAATTTACTTTGTGACTTCCATGTATATTTCTTCAGCGGCTGAAAGTGTTCTGCGATATAATCCTCGTGAACACAAACGTACTCCAGTTTCCTGTCCTAAAGCAGTCAAGTGCTACAATTCTTTCATGGGAGGAACGGATAAGAACGATCAGATGACTCGTCTGCAGAAATGTAGAAAACACTACAAGTGGCCTCGACGCATGATGATGAAATTTTTCATGTGGGCAGCCTACAATGCCTACGTTTTGATGAATTACGTGAAAACTCATTGTCAGTCAGGACGGAGAGCATTTACTTTTCATGCTTTTCTAGAGCAATTGCTTGAGCAGCTTGCAGGAGATAATGAAAGATGTAAGAGCTCTTTCGGAAAACGCCGGTCTGACAGTGAATTGGATGAAAAACGACTATGTCTTCGGTCGAGCCATGATGTTGTTAGACCTGCGAATGCCGGAACGAAAAACCGCTGTGTTGTTTGCAGCAAGCAGCACTTAGTTGCTAAGAGAAAACATCCTGAAGCTCTAAACAGTGAATTACCAAAACGAAAAAAACTGTATATAAATGCACATTCTGTGATGTCTTCCTGTGCATCGGTGATGAGCAGAACAATCATTGGTGGGACTGGCATCATAAGGTAGAGTATTGGCACTAGTCATTGTTATTTACAGATGTAAACATCACTTGCGTTTTAATTATTGCACATCCATGATTAAAATCAGTTGTTTTGATTTTTACATTAAGTGTTCAGGATGTCAGAGTGGGCAGACTATCTCATCGAGGGCGTCAGTGTTGAAAGGGTTAACATGTACATTGTACAGGGTGTAACGAGTACTACATCGGACAAAACGGAGACCGCCTTCGTCACCGAATGACGGTGCACCGACAACAAGTGCTTGATGCCAGGTATTCCATCGTACCTGTAAGTAAACACGTGACCAGATGTGCAAAAGACAACGATACCAAGTTCCTAGTGCTACCATTTTAAAAGATGCCTCCCACTTTCAAGAAATCAGACAGGGAGAGGGTTGAATCTGATTTCATCCAAAGATATCAACCGATACTCAATGCCTCTCATTGATTTTGAATTTTGTGTATGATTTTAGTACATGTTTAATTACTATGCAACCTCCCTCATTTCATTCCCCAGTCCCCTTGAGAAGTCAGCGGTAGCTGATGAAACTAGTCGGGGAATACATTTAATTTGGAAACCTCTGGTCCTCTTATCTTATTTTATCATCGCATTCGCTTTGGACTTTTTCATTCACTTATATATATATATATATGATCATAAGTAATCGCCATGAGACTTAATAATAAAGATAAATTTAAAAAAAACGCCATATTTCTCCTTCAATTATCTCCCGCGGGCTCTTTGATTCTTATCATCGCCGCCGTGTGGAAATGTCAACAATTGAAGCCATTAAGCCTCAGATAAATGTGAGAAGATAATGATGCCGCCTGGGCATACACGTGTTGAACTCTTGTTACTTTTCTTTATAATGCAATGTCATTTCACTTCATGTACATTTACTTCGTTCACCTGATGAAGTCGTAGACGAAAATTCGTGAATAAACAATTCTATCTTTGAGACTACGTTTTTTTAAATTTATCTTTATATATATATATATATATATATATATATTTATCAAATCTCAACAGATGTAACCACCACGAGACATGTTTCGGCCTGTTGGGCCTCATCAGTCGTGGTTAGGTTTGAACCAGCGACGTTGGAGCTAGAGGACGTGCAAGCATACCCTCTAACCACAAGGCCACCGGACCATCTGTTGAGAGCGTGAATTAGCCAGGAAGGCACTGCTTTAACGCAGGCACGTGGAGGGCGGACTGCTTTCTGCAATCACTTAATACCGCATCCGAGATTGAGGCGCTTCACGCAGGCGCTACTCATTACATGTTTAGACAAGTAACCTGGTACTTTATATCCTTTATATAGCTCACAGTAAAATGATCATTTTAGCATAGAGCATCAAAATCTTTTACGATGGTCGAGGCAGATGGATTTGGCAATTAATGACAGCAAGTGCTATTAAGGACTCCTGACACAGAAGCATAATTATTATGCGAATGTCGCCCTTACCTTACCTTACCTGGAGCTACATTCGTTGATGCTGTTGTTATCCTGCGTGTAAGATTCACCTCTCGTGCAACATGGTCTGATCACATCGACAAAGTGAACAAGACCGATACGTGTACCGAAGGCATGCCTAACTCCTGCGATTTTAAGATCTACTTTAATATCTTCATTGGTTTGTTTCGATACTCGAATATTGTGCTCCGTCGCTTTCAGGCTTATAAACAACTGAATCGAATCATCTTGAGGGCAGCGATTCCATCGCTGCATCTGTGGCCAAGGGTGCACCGGCGAGTGCTTTGCCACACTTGATGTTCACAGAGCCATGCTCTCTGACACGTTTCTCGTATAAATGATGGAAACTGATGACTTTCTGCTGATCGGAGGCTTGGTAGCTTTCTGCTACCCCAAGGACGAACTGATCGACGTGCGAGGTCCTTCGTATTGCAAGTTTGCAAACGTTACAACTTAATGCATCCACGTTGAATTTACGAACTTTCTTTATTTATCATGTCATATTTTTCTTCCTTTCCAACTTTTTCAATGATGTGTTTTCGCTAATTTTTCCTGTAATAATGATTTTCACCCAACTATGAATAAAAACGCATAATATGTTAGAGCGATCAGATTCAAACTTTTAATCATGGCGCGATAGAATACAAGCATTACTCAACAACACACCAGAAAGCTTGCAATGCACTGCACTTTTGCAAAGAACAACTGCCTTACCTTGGTAAATGATCAGAACAAAACAACAAAGACTAGGACTACCTCAGAATTTGGGACAACTATAAATGTCGCTGAGTAGTAAGAAAACGGCGAACACCAGATAGCGCAAGATGGCCGCCATCGCTGACTCCCCCCCCCTCCCCCTCCCCCTCCCCTCCCCCTCCCCTCCCCCCCCTCTGGAACGGCAGAGTGTCGTGGTCGGCCGCCGTGGTGCTTTGGGTCTGAGTGTCGTGGTGGACTTGGGCGACCGCCAGGATTAGTCTTGAGGCTATAGTGTGTGATGTTTTTCGTGCTGAATGTTGGGTTGTAAAATGGGTTGTTTCGAGTGGAAGGAGTGGTCGGATGAGAAAACGGAGGTCGGATTCGTGTTCAGCGTGAAATTCTGCATCGGTAGGGTGAGTTTCAAGGCAATCGGTGAGAAAAAATTTTCAACATTTTTCGAAAAACGACAGAGTTAGAATTTGGGACGTTTTGGTGTGTAGCGTCCAAACGAAGCATCGGATGAGAAAACGGAGGCCAGATTCGGAATCTACGTGAAATTTTGGGTTAGGAAGGATGTTTCCAGCGAAATCGGAGAGAAAAAATTTTCACTGACGTCCCCCCCCCTCTGGACAGCTTGCTTCGATTTTGGCTTCCAGTGGATGGATTTTGTCGTGCGATAGCTCGTTTGAAAGCTAAGAGTGAGACAAATTCAGTGAAAGAATCGGCTTGTTCCTATCTGTCTTCGTTTAGATGTGAGACGCCATTTAAGATTTTGGGACATTGGCGAAAAACGACAGAGTTAGAATTTGGGACGTTTTGGACTCTAGCTTCAAAACGAAGGCTCGGATGGGAAAACGGATTTCAGATTTGGAATCAGCGTGAAATTCTTTATCTGTATGGTGAGTTTCAAGTCAATCGGAGAGAAAAAATTTTCAACATTTTTCGAAAAAACGACAGAGTTAGAATTTGGGACGTTTTGGTGTGTAGCGCCCAAACGAAGCATCGGATGAGAAAACGGAGGCCAGATTCGGAATCTACGTGAAATTTTGGGTTAGGAAGGATGTTTCCAGCGAAATCGGAGAGAAAAAATTTTCGGCTGACTCCCCCCCCCTCTGGACAGCTTGCTTCGATTTTGGCTTCCAGTGGACGGATTTTGTCGTGCGATAGCTCGTTTGAAAGCTAAGAGTGAGACAAAATCACTGAAAGAATCGGCTTGTTCCTATCTGTCTTCGTTCAAAAGTTAGAGCGGTTACAAGATTTTAGGTCGGAGCTCGCTTACCTGAAAAAATCCTAAGTGTCAGAGTGACTTTGTATGGGTAAAATTTTGAAAATTTTCCAAAGTGTGGAATTTCGACCTGGGACCGTCACCAAAACATTTTTCATCAAATTCTGAAATTTCACGGCCCCCCCCCCCCCCCCCCCCCCCTCTGGACAGCTTGCTTCGATTTTGGCTTCCAGTGGACGGATTTTGTCGTGCGATAGCTCGTTTGAAAGCTAAGAGTGAGACAAAATCACTGAAAGAATCGGCTTGTTCCTATCTGTCTTCGTTCAAAAGTTAGAGCGGTTACAAGATTTTAGGTCGGAGCTCGCTTACCTGAAAAAATCCTAAGTGTCAGAGTGACTTTGTATGGGTAAAATTTTGAAAATTTTCCAAAGTGTGGAATTTCGACCTGGGACCGTCACCAAAACATTTTTCATCAAATTCTGAAATTTCACTGACCTCCCCCCCCCCTCCCCCCCCCCTCTGGACAGCTTGCTTCGATTTTGGCTTCCAGTGGACGGATTTTGTCGTGCGATAGCTCGTTTGAAAGCTAAGAGTGAGACAAATTCACTGAAAGAATCGGCTTGTTCCTATCTGTCTTCGTTTAGATGTGAGACGCCATTTAAGATTTTGGGACATTGGTGAAAAACGACAGAGTTAGAATTTGGGACGTTTTGGGCTGTAGCTTCAAAACGAAGGCTCGGATGGGAAAACGGATTTCAGATTTGGAATCAGCGTCAAATTCTTTATCTGTATGGTGAGTTTCATGTCAGTCGGAGAGTTTCAAGTCAATCGGCGAGAAAAATTTTCAACATTTTTCGAAAAAAAACGACAGAGTTAGAATTTTTGCGATGGCTGCCTACTGTAGAGCCAAAACGAAGCATCGGATGGGAAAACGGAGGCCAGATTCGGATTCAGCGTCAAATTCTACATGGAAATGGTGTATTTCCAGCTCAATCGGAGCACTAGAACCGGAGATAGACGGGATTTTTAGTGTTTGGATGATGGGTATTACGTCATCAGCTGATCGCCACACACTATATAAGCTGGGAACCGACGGAGACTTGTCATTTAGAGGAGAACGATTGTCAGAGGTAGGTCGTCTCTCTGAGCTCCGATGATAGCTTCGGACATTCCAAATTCCAAGTTTCTGTAAGAAACCGACTTAGAAAATTTCATTGCTGATATCAGCTAAGCCGTCAGACTTAGAGGTTCGCCAGGAGATGGCCTTCGTCTCCAGGCCATAAAAGACTCCAAAACTTTAAAGGCTCGTAACTTTGCTTCTACAAGTCCGTTTGACTTGATTCAAAAAAGGTTCGGTCGCTATTGACCTGCCCTAAGTGATGGACTACTTATAAAATTTTATAAGTAGTGCTAAAAAGTTGAAAATTTTAAATTCACTAGTTTTGGAGGTTTTCTGGGGTTTTCGACCCTGCTGAAGTCAATGAAAGCATTTTTAATGATGTCTGAGCCAGTCTTCTCATGGTATAAGCGGCTTTTCACTGAAAGCGAGCAAGACATGGAGAGTTTTGCTGTAATATTCCACTGACAGGGTGTTCCTTCGGGACGGCGGACGATGCCGTAGTGATAAGTGTGGCAAGGGAATGTGTCATATTTAAGACCGTAACCGCTGGGGCAACTCATGTTGGGCATTTGACACAGCTCTCAACGTAGCACTTTGAACGCCAATCGGTTGAGTCTTAGCTATCTTGTCATGGGTGGCCTCTAAACATCTCCATTGCAAAACGCTGGTGAATCAAGCACTCTACGGCTTGCTATCAAGCTGATCAAAGCAATAACTTGGGATGTTTCCTCAAGGTTTTCAAGTATGCTAAGTTCAAATCTGATATCATGTTTCAAATTTAACTAAGTCTAAGGCAGCTTTGAGGGGTTAGATCCCAGCTACTGTTCACTACCTTTGACTCGGCGTTGCTGTTACCACTTCGGGGCAGTGACAATGATGTCTTCAGCTGTAAATAGCGGGTATCGGGGAAGATCTCTCACTTCCCTAGTGATCAGTACAAGGCCTTCGGGCTGTCGACGGGATCGAGTGCCACTCACTACACTCAAATCTATCATTCCTCACTAAGTGTAAAAATCATTGTTTTCCGTTTTTCGCTTCAGAAATGCCGAAATACAATAATATGAAGACCAGTTTCAAACTGTGTCAATGCCGGAAGGTATTCCGAGCTGACGCCTTCAAAAAGCACGCTTGTACTAACAAGAAACAGATAGGGGTCGCTCGCTACTATTGCGGAGTCCACAAAGTCAGTCGCTTAAGTGAGCGGCTGGAGGATTGGCACTCACAACACAGCGAGTGTCAAACAGGCGAAGTAGGCGAAGAAGAACGGAGTTCACTCTTCGCCACTGAGCTCCGTTCTTTAGAGCTACAATCTGCCAACGAGCAAGAACGGAGTTCACTCTTCACCACTGAGGCCACTGAGCTACAATCCGCCATTGAAGCGATTGCCGCTGTATCCTCGCTTAGTAGCGAGAGTTCGCTGACCAGCAGCGATAGTGAGGAGGAGGAGGGAGAGCTACAGTCGCAACTTATCAAGGACGTCGACCTCGATCGCGAGACCCCTACAGCCGTAACTGTGAGTGGAATTGCAACACAATGTCGCAATTTTGTCAAGCGCCCGCCGGTGATCGCCGAACGGGATAGATTAAAGAAAGAGGCGGAGAAGTTGAAGGAGGAGGCCTTCTCATACAAGGCAAAGTATGAGGACCTAAAGAACGTGGCCGGAGAGATGAAGAAGGTGAAGGAGAGATTAAGCGAGCGGGATGGCGAGTTGGAGCAGGAGAGGCTCAAGACTCTCGAGGGGAAAGCCAGAGAAGAGGCTTTGCTAGCAGAGAGGGAAAGTAGGGAGAAGGAGATACGAAGGTTGAAGGAGGAAGTGGAGAGACTCCGTGTGCAGATGGCTAAGGTTGTCGAGACGAACCACGAGCTGCACCGTTCGGCGCAGCTGGTGGATCGCGATCGAAGGGTGCGTTCCAGTCGTCTGCACATCCCTATTAGAAAGGGGAGAGTAGCAGAAACTCCTCTCTTGTACGAGCGTGGAAGAGGGGAGAAATGCTACTCTCGGGTGAAGAAAGGGGTGGAGTGTCTACACTTCACCTTCGATCATCGTGATCCGATCTCGAATTTCCTTTATGAGGAAGCGTCCGAGAAGATCTGTAAGTAAAAATGACTAAATTGATATGTAAGATGATAACTCACTACTTCTTTCTTTACAGACATCCAAGAGAAGCGACCACCCGCCCCGTTGCCGGAGCCGCAGTCGAAACAACAAGCCTGAGTCCCTACCACACACCCCGAGAACGAACCATCGGCTCTCTTAAGGGCCACCATGGGGCAAGACATGATAGAACCTCCTCGCGGTTTGCCCTGGGCAGTCTTCGGACTGGCGAATACTATCATTAAGTTGAATCTGCTATCAGTCAACTTGAACGTCGCAAATGAAGTTCGGTGTAATACTTCCTTTCGACGGGCGTTCCTGTAAAGGGCGGCGGTGAAACCCGTAGCTATGTATACCGCAAGGGACATTCGGCAATGGTCAATCTTGTTAAACCTCTCTGCGTCATGTTTGCAAGTGATTGCCTCTGTCTCAACGTAGTATGCATTCGCGCCAGGGCGACATTTAGCCAACTGTCGAAGGTTGCCTAAAACTTTCCATTGCATACGTTATGAGAACCATGAGTTCTACCTGTCTCTATCAATGAGACGAATTGATGAATGGAATGAAATGGGAGGACACTCACGCGCCACACGCAACATAACACACTTCTCTCTTCCGTAGTCTAACAAGCTCTTTACACATGGATCGCAGTCGATTGCTATCCCTGTATCAGAAGTGTAAGCTATCTTAATTTTATCTAACACTATTTCATCTACCATCATCGCCCATATGAAATGTTATAAGATTTACAAGTTAGACTAAGCGTGCTACTATTTCCAAATGAAAAAGTATACATGGTTAAATCATCCACTGAAGCCCCATTCAAGTAAGTCAGTATGAAAGCAAAGATAATACGAAATAAACATTTATTATGGCATGTATTTCAAAAGGTCTTCATCGTCAATATCGTCCCAGAGTCTGGCTTCACATAGATAACAAAAACAGTTCAGTTGCTTTAATCGTTCTTCCACTGCAAGCCTCACTTTATCAATATACTCCCACTCTGCCATAGTTCGTGGCTGGGAGTTAGGGGTGTACCACTCCCATAATTGGTGGAGGAATTTCGTGCTGGTGATCTCCATCACATCGTCAGTATCGTACTGGAGATACTTCCACCTCACGCCTGTTAAGTCGGGACACTCCTTCTCACATACACTCTCCTCTTCCTCGTCCGCTGGTAATGATAACTTTCGTATATTGTCCAGTCGGTACACCTTCTCCACCTTCGCCTTTCTTGGTGCATTTGGTGTAACGAGCACCTTTGCTGATGTGCATGGAGAGGAGAACTCCAATGCGGTATTTGGTGTTGTTGGAGGACTTGTCATGTTGTCTTTGAAATGCTGACTTTGAATAATGATAACTTTAACATTTTTCTAATTCTAAAGTATACACAAGCAGCCAATCAGAATGAACATCCAATGAATGAAGAGAATGAAAGTATATAAGCAAAGTGACATTCATATCATTTCATTTAATCTGTGAATCATACAAGTGACGAACGCACGATCTCTCTCTTTGACTATTATTCTGTCTGATCATATTTCATTAAAATGGTAAGTTAAAGATTTCCTCTCTCATCTCCCTCAAACGTGTGACTAATAGCATCTTCCTCAATTTCAGGCATCAACTTCATCACCAACGCCCTCTCTTCTCGAGGAAAGTTTAGAGTTATTGAGTCAAGGTAGGTTGTAACACTACACTGAGGCTTGAACAGAGATGATAGAATGATTTCTCTTTCAGGTGATGCGAGTTCCAGCTCAGAACTGTCGCGATATGGCAACGAGTGGGAATGTGCTGACTGTGGGCACATCTTCACGAGGAAATGGGATCTCACCCGACACATCAAGCGAGGTGTTTGTCGACCTAAGCCGGCATCAATCTCCGAAGGTAGGGATGATTCTGTTAACGATGTCTCCTTTTCTTGCGACTTGTGCATTCAGTCTTTCGAGACACGTTTTGAACTATCTTCGCACAGACTTCAACATACACACACGAACGATACCTACACCAACGGTACCTCCTCTATCCGACTCACTGAGGTGTCCATAAATAATTTAGTGAGGAACTACCAGATGGACTCCTCAGAAACCATTGCTAACTTTGAGGAATGGTTTCATCAAAATTCATCATTGATAGAAGCGCTCTTCAACAATTTAGACAATTTTAGGATGAAGGCGCTCATCTATCTTAAAATAAAATATGTAAAAATCGACCACCATACTGGACAAATAATAGAGAGGTTGGAGTTTCACATACCCTCCTCTCCTGCAACCGAGGTTGTAGACTATGAGTCTTGGATAAATTTTCACATCCAAGGATTAAAATTAAATATTGATAAATTTAACGAGCGCGATAGCGGTCTCATTTTTGACGGCATTGAGTCCGCCTTATTTAAAATCAGTCTATTAGGAAATCATAGTGGTCGAGGCTCCTTTAAACTTCCAAAAAATTTAAAAAACAAAACAGCAGTCATCAATGTCGATTGCGAATCGCAATGTTTTAAATATGCTGTCCTCTCCATTCTCCACTATAATGACATCAATGCGAATCGAAATCGTACATATAGCTATAGGCAGTGGGAGAATGAATTAAACTTCGATGACTGTAATAGTGACGATATGAAAATTAAAGATATAGAAAAATTTGAAAAATTGAACAACATTAAAATAGTTCTCCATGTTTGGGAAAAGGGATTGAAGGGTGTGCGCTACAACTCGCGTTCGAGTTGTTATGAACGTACAGTAAACCTGTTATTAGTAAAAGAGGATGATAGTGAGGAATGGCACTACTGCGGCATTCCCAAAATCTCTCGCTTATACCACCACTTAAGAAATTCTACCTCATCAGAGATTTATTACTGTGACAGATGCATTCGGAACTTTAGGAGTAAAAACAAATTTGAAACTCATTATGAGTGGTGTAAGCGAGGTAAACTGCAAATGGAACGCATGCCCAAAGATAAGGAGTTTTCATATAGAGAGAATGGTGATGAACTAAGTCCTCTTCGTGTCATCTATGCTGACATCGAATGCTATATCGATGATAACATCCATCGACCAGCAGCCATTTCCTGCTATGAAGTATGGCATGATCACTTTAGGAGTAGGCAAAATAAAATGCGCGTCTGGCAAGGTGAGGATTGTATTTACCAATTCCTACAATTCCTCGAACAGGCTGTAAAATTTCAACAAAAGTATGATGGTGAACTCTATCGCAGATCATTGCATATGACAGCAGATGATCAAGCAAAATTTGATAGTTGCAACGTTTGCCCCAAATGTAGGAAAACATTTGACGATGATAAGATTAAGAAAGTGCGCGACCATGACCACATCACTGGTAAATTTAGAAACGCACTCTGTTCAAAATGTAATTTTTCGCTGAGGATGAAGCGGCGTACATTACCCGTCATTTTCCATAATTTCAAGGGCTACGACAGCCATATGATAATAAAAGGAGGTTTAGGTCAAATGAAAGAGTGGAAGCTTGATGTAATAGCACAAACGAGAGAGAAGTTTATGGCCATGACAGCAAAAGTGCCTGTCGATAAAACTAAAGAAAATAAGACGGTCTATTTTGATATAAAATTTTTAGATTCCTACCAATTTATGACTGCATCACTGGCCTCTCTCGTACAAAATCTAAAGTCTCTTCCACTAACACAAAATCTTAAGAAACAATATCCAAATCTAACCGATGAAGTCATCACACGGAAAGGAGTCTTTCCATATGCATATTTTGATGCAATTAGTAAACTCGGCGAGACTTCTCTTCCGCCCATAGATAAATTTAAAAATGATTTGACCGGTGCAGAATGTAAGACCGAAGATTATGATCATGCACAAGATGCATGGATAAAATTTGACTGCCATACATTTGGTGAATATATGATTGCCTACCTTAAGTTAGATGTATTTTTGCTGGCTGATGTATTTCAGGAGTTTCGACGAGTGGCATTAGAAGAAGATAAGTTAGATCCCGTCCACTTTGTCAGTCTGCCAGCCATGTCATTTAAGTCTGCTTTTAAAATGACTGGTGAGACCATTCATCTCTTACAAGATCCAGAGATGTATAATTTATTTGAGCGAGGAATTCGCGGTGGTCTCACATTTGTAAATAAACATAGGTTAAAATCAAAAATAGTAGGCAATGACCAGACTCATCTGAAGTATTATGACCAAAATAATTTGTATGGTAGTTCATTATCCAAACCGCTACCTCACTCTGAGTTTAGCTGGTTAGATGATAGTGAAATTCAACATTTCTCCAACCCTTCCAACATACTAGCAATTCCAGATGAAGGTGATTGGGGATATTATTTTGAGATAGATCTAATCTATCCAAATAATATTAAACATAAAACCGTGGATTTTCCACTCGCACCCGAATCAGGTGAAGTGACCAAAGATATGTTTTCCGACTTTATGAAACAATTTCATAAAGATTTAGAATCATGCGGTCAACCCGACTATAAGCCTTGCCGCAAACTTTTACTCACCCAGTATGATAAAGAAAACTATCTAGTCCACTTTAGCATCTTAAAATTTTATTTAGAAATGGGTATGATTTTAAAAAGAGTTCACCGCATTATTAAATTTAGACAGAAAGCCTTCCTCAAACCATATATTGATAGCAACAGCCAGAAACGTGCACTAGCCCAAAATAATTTTGAAAAAGATTTTTATAAATATAAGAACAACAGTCTATTTGGTAAGACGATGGAGGATGTTAGAAAGCGCGTAAACTACAAACTAGTTAATGATGATCAAAAGTATCACAAATTGGTCTCATCACCTCTATTCATCGATAGAGACATTATCGATGAGGACCTTATAGGTGTTAAAATGATAAAATCTGAAGTTGAGTTGTGCAAACCCATCTATATTGGTCAAGCTGTACTAGATTACTCTAAGCTTGAAATGTACCAACTCTTTTATAAAATACTAAAACCATGTCCTCTCGTAAAAGAGGTTCGTTTGTTGGGTGGTGATACAGATAGTTTCTTCTTAGGTATTACCACTCAAAAAGATTTAAATTTCAATGAAGTAGGAAAATCTTTAGAAAGATATTTTGATACATCAAATTATCCTGCTGATCATCCACTCTACTCCATCAAAAATAAGGCAAAACTTGGCTGCTTTAAGGATGAGACAGCAGGGAAGGAGATAGCTGAAATGATTCTCCTCCGTCCAAAAATGTACAGTATGAAATTAAAGGATAGCGACGATAGCATTAAGCGCGCTAAAGGCATATCAAAATCCATTGTGCAAAATATGAAACATAAGAATTTCAGGAAAGCCTATAGAAATAAAAATATAACGTTTGTCAATATGACAATCTTAAAATCTAAGTCGCATGAGATCAAAACTCATACTTTTAGGAAACGGGCGCTTTCAGCATGGGAGGATAAGAGGTGCTGGCTAGAACACAACATATCTCTTCCACATGGACATCCTGACACAAACATACCACCACCCAAAAGAATTAAACTCACACTACCACATTCAGGAGACGTCTTAGCATAATCATCCTTAACTTAGTATTTTGATGTTGATTTCTGTAGATAAACATTGTTGTTTTATGTATCGCATGAGATTGTTTTTTCCTTGTGAATATGTGTCCACATCTGTACATTCCCCATGTGATGACTTTTCCACTGAAAGACATTTTTCCTATCCCTGTATATTTCCACCCTTCACGAAGTAAAAAGACTTTTTGTATATAACAATGTTTATTGAAGTGCGCTCATGTATATATTTTCAGTGGATGTTGTATAAAGTCTATTGCTTCACATTCATGTACATATTTCAATAAATGTTGTATAAAGACTTCACTTTGTTTTCCGAAACACTAACGTTATGAGGGATTTAGTATCTTTCACATGGATGCACTCTTGTAAACCATTGGTAATTTTGATAGCAATAGAGGGTATAGTTTGTTTGACGACGGGATGATAGAAAATAGATTCAAACATCTTCTCGACTATTCCATATGAAGCGTCTTTATCATGAATGAAATCACGTAAAATGTATTCTTTTTTCTCACCAACAGAAATAGGTAGAATCAAATCACTTTGAATGTAAAGGTGCTGTTCATGTTTATCAAGTGTCATTGGTGTTTCTATACCAATCGTATGCGCAGCAGCAAACACAGTTTGTAGCATTGAAAAACCAAAGAGTTTTTTCAAATTTTTACTCAATTGACATTGAATGTCATCACCCAGTTTCAGAACAACGCGTTGATTTTCAATTGAAAACGAAATGTGGTGTGTCTTTGCATCATATTTACTTTTCATCACATGCTTCAACTTCTGTTGTATATAAGGATTTACTACATGAATGAAGCTTTCAACTGTATGATATAGACGCGGCATTATATTGATAGCAACTTTAGATTCTTCATAAGACTGGTAAATTTTCTTGATGCGATCACCATAGATGTCCACCCACCATTCATCATTAACTGAATCAGCTTTAGTGTGATATTCATGAGAACCATACACCACACCGCTTCCAATAATAGGCGTATAATGTCTTACAAAATGACGCAAGGTTGGAGAGAAATAAACTGTAAGTTTGTCATTATATTTCTGAATAACCAACTTATTTTTGTCCGCCATAATTTTCTCTCCATACTTCTTACCCACAGTCTCATTCCATCGTTTTACTAACTCAATAAGTGATAAAGGTTGAACACCACGCTTTTTCAAAATGATGCGTTCTTCGCATTCTACAACATCTTCATCAAATATTTTAAATCTATAATGAAATTTGTTGATTCGATTTGAATAAACTTTTTTAACATTTGCAGTAGCAATTGACGTTAGATGTAGTCCATGACCAAAACCAAGATGTGGATAGAATTCACTATCCAACCTCAGCGTAAGACCTTTAGTAAAAGAATGAAAGCGGAGGAACTGTCTCCCACTCCAATGATAGATAGTAAACTCATAAGCTTTCTGATTTTTATTCTTCATGATGGAAGTATTACCACTGTTGAATGCCTTAATAATTTTCTCATTCCCAAATGGCTCATAAGAATCTGATTTTATCTGAATCCATTCATAGTTCCACTTTCCATCTGATGTTAAATTGTATGGGAACTGAAATGCATTATTCATCGTTATTCCATCATGGGTGCGAGGAGTCAATATCATTTCTTCCAAATCATTCACATTCTGAATATTGCTATCATAGCAAATACTAGAAACGCCAACTTCCCATTCACCTTCTAAATGCAGTGGCCGATTTAATTCTACTCGATAGTCTGATGGTTTATTTTTGGGAAATTTATTCATAGAAGCATTACTGGGCAAGTAGATTAGAAACGAGTCCTTATTTTCACTTTCCATATTATTCACATTGGAAAAATATATTAGCATACGTTTGCATTAACTCTTCATTCGGAAATGGAGTGTAATACTTGTCACAGCATCTTTATGAAAAGGAATCAACGCACCAGCATCATCATAAATGGCAATATCAATTTGTGGGATGTAGTTTGATTTCAGCTTTGTATAATGCACTTTCTTGAAAGTATGCTCAGATAAAATACTGCAGCTTTTTGGCTGGTATGGTATCATTGCTAGCAATGGAGCTTCAACATCTCCCACACGTACATCTTCACCAATATTGGAATATATCTGAAAATAGTTAATACGACGCGATAGCGACATGTCTGCGCTAGCTTTGGTTACAGTACCACTTTTAAAGATATTTTGATCAAAACCCAAAATGTCCATTAGAGTTTTATCCATAATTAGTTCAATACCTTTTCCATTTATAGTGAGAGACAAAGTACCTTCTTTTTCAGAAAATGAAATATGTTGCTCATTAATCACTTCATTTAAATAATCTACAACCAATTTAACCGAAGTAATAATGCGAGGCATCAACACTCTTGTTTCATGTAAGAAACCACCAAAAGGCTCTACACACTTTCTGTATAAAGATACGGCCCATTCTGTATCAAATTGACTTGACCTTTCACATGGTAAATGTTGCATATCAGATTTTCCATGAACAGCTGCAGAACGATGTCGTAAGAACTGATGAAAATCTTTTGAACAAACTAATACTAGATCATCATCATTTAATTTGCTTATTGCAATATGATTAGATGATTTAATATAAGTCAATGTTGCCACTTGTTTGTCATCAACTCGAAGGAGATAATTAAATTTCTTCAATAATGTTTCAGGAGTCATGTTTGTCTTTCTTGGCTTAATCACAATCTTCTTCACCAACGTCTTCTCATTTCTTGGAATAAGATCTACATAATAAGCTTCCTCTCGATATATTAACTGTTTATGACCACTTATGTGGTAATTAACGTTAAAATTATCATAGCTTGTTAAGGCGCTAGCGAGGTAGCCTAAATAATTTCTTAAACTTGGACTTAAACCAACAATCCAATCTTTCTCAACTACATGATGTACATAATTATAATCATCATTGTGCGGAGTAAATTGGACAATATGTTTACACGCTTTATTCAAGAAATCATATATAAACTTTTTACATGATAAGAGATCTTTCTTTGGCCACTGTGGAATGTATACTCGGCACCCCTTTTCACATTGATAAGCAGCTGTACGCCTCATATTAATAGTCATCACCTCATGATCAAAAGTATAGACACAGTTGCTATAAACAAGTTGAGTGACACCCACTTCCCAATTCCCATTTAGCTGTTGTGCATGATCAATGGGAGTAGAAAAGAGTGCGGCTCGATTGCTAGTAAATCTCTCTGAAGCCGCATTGCTAAGCAAAATATGATTTTTTTTAAAACGACATTTTTATATATTGCTGATCTGCAACTTTGCATAACATCATGAAGACTTGGATTTTGGACTCTCTACAATATATCAGAGTTGATCGTGATGGAAACGTACATTTCAAAAATTCTCATGGTCATACATCAAGAGGAATTACATTAACATGGCGACAATTTGTCAACCTCAATGATATCATGAGGGATTTGGAATATTTTGAAACATTAAGATTCATCTCCTTGGGTGATCAAGTTTGGCTTCAACATTACAGAAATGAAAAACAAATCTACCATTCTCATTCCGCAAACTGTTTCTCATTTCGCAAATACAATTGGGAGAAGTATAGAAGATACATACATCGCTCCATCATGACATTTATTCGTCGTGAGTTCATCGCCCTACTATGCAAATCTTAATCAGATATGATTACCACGCACCATGAGTTGGAAATTAGATTCCCTACAACGTATTGAAACGGATCATGATCGAAACGTCTATTTCAAAGATTCAACTGGAAATGTGAGAAGAGAGTTTGTTTTATCTTATCGTCATTTTCAATCTCTACATCATATCATGAAGGACTTGAAATACTTCTATATGAAAGACATTCACGTATTGGAAATCGCATCTGGCTGCGCGTCAACAATCGGCGAATTCAACTCTATCATTCCCAACTTCATACTAACTTCACATTTCATCAAGGTAGTTGGGAAAAGTATAAAAAGGAAGGTTCATCGCTCAATTTACTCATTCTTTCATCATGAAGCGCCATCGCTACACCATCGTCAACATTCTCCGTCGCTTCAGACTCTACACAAATCCAAATCGATCTCACAACAGTTACGCTCAACAGCTTCCAAACAGCAAGTAAATTACCCGGGCCGTCCTCAAATGTTAGTGGTGAAGATGAACAATTCACGGAATCTTCAACTCTTCCCAAATGGGACTGTACAGATTCTCGGCGCCCTTTCTCATTCATCGGCGCAGTCAATGCGCTTAGAGCTACAGAGACTACTACGTCGGATATGGAAGAGGGAGAGGTGTGTGTGATGTCGAATCTGACTGTGGACAATATGGTGATCTCTACTCAATTGAGTGAAAGTGTATCATTTTTGAAGATTCGTACCAGCAGTTACAGTTTGTGTTATGAACACGAACCCTTTTTCCTGCAGCTTCTCATTTGTTGTGTTGTGTTGCCTGTGCAATGTGGCACTCTTTCATAATAGCTAAAGTGATCATTACGTCGGACTAATATTCTACATCTCGATACAAGCAAATACTATGATCCTAGTCTATCTCATTGTGTCATGTACGTACCAGCGGATTGTAAAATAAAAAAACAAATTTGTTTCGCCAACATGTGACGCGTTTTTGTATTTCAAATCATTGATTTAGAACTTACAACATCCGATTTTTTCATTTAGAAAGGATGGATTACATCGTGTTGAATAGTTGTGATGTACAGATGCTTATACGTGATTACTTGTAAGTTTTTAGTGGTTGTTACAGTTACTTAAGCACCTACTCGTTGATGTATTGTGGATGTATGTGCGTGGGTGGTGTAGCGGGGGGTGGGGTGGTGGGGCGGGGGGGTGTTTGGGGGCGTGGTGACTGGATGGGTGGATGGTGTGTGACTGGTTTTTGCTGTTGTGTTTGGTGGGGTGTGTTTGTGAGTTTGCCTGGAGGGTTGGCTCGGGCTTTCTGATGGTGGGTGTGGGGTGTGGGGGAGTGTTGGTGGTATGTGGGGCCCGGGGGTGTGGGGGTGGGACCGGGTGGGGGGGATGGGGAGGTGGGTGTGGGCGAGGGTGTTGGGGGGCGAGGTAGGGAGGTTGTGGATGCAAAGGGGGTGTAGAGGAGGAGTGTTCTTGGGAGGTAGGGTAGGGGATTGATGGGTTGAGCGGTGGAGGTGTTAGAGGGGAGGGGGGGGGTTGGTGGAGGGAGTGTATGTCACTAGATACTGGGGAGGGGGATTGGGGGTGGTGGGCAGTTGTGTTGGGGGAGGTGTTCGATGTGTCGAGATGTAGTTGTGGCGGGGGTGAGGAGGGGGTGGTGATGTGAGGGATGTAGTGTTGGTCGCGGGGTTGGTACCGGGTTGTGTGTGAGTGAGTTGAGTTGGGGGCTATATGCCGGGGGTTGTCTTGTGGGGAGGGGTGGGCTGGGTTATGCTTTATGGCTTGGGGATGGGGGTTGGGGGGATCGGGGTTACACAGGTGGTTTAGAGGGGGGTGGTTGAGATGGGGTGTCCTGGTGAGCTAAGCCTGGGGGGAGGGTGGAGGGGCGACGGGAGTCAAGGGCTGGGGGGGGGGGGTGGCCATTAATGGGGGGGGGGAGTACGGAATTGGGGGTAGCGCTGGGGCGGTTGGGATGTGTTGACGCATGGGGTTGGGGGAGCGGCACGGGTGCGTATGATGGATGGACGAGGGGGTGTAATGGTGCGGGCCGGGGCAGGGTACGGGTGTTGGTTTGGCGAACGGGGAGAGGCTGGAGGTGGGTTGGTATGGGTGGGTTGGGGTTGTGGATGTCGTGAGGTTGGGGGGGGTTGGGTGGGCAGGGGCGGTGGTGGTGGGGGGTGGGCGTGGAGGAGGTGGAGTATTGTTTGTGGGGGAGGGGTGTAACCAGTGTAGACAGTGGTTTTGATGGTGTAAGGTGGGTGCCGGGGTTGATGGGTTGGGCGGGCTGAGGGGTATTTTCTCGGAGGTTTGTGAATGGTCGTCGAGGTGAGCAGCGGGGTGGAGCGGGGAGAGGGGTGGGGGGGAGGGATCGATGGTACGGCCGGGCGGGCGCGCAGTGGGAGGGGGGGCGGCAATAGTTCGTAATGTGGTGTGGGGGGGGAAAGGGGGAGGGGAGGGTGGGCGTGGAGATGTGGGTGGTGGGGAGCGGGGGGGTGGCGGGGTGGGTAGGGGTGAGGGGCGCTGGGGGGGGATGGGTAGTTGGGGGGTTGTTGGGCTACACGGGGGGGTTGATGGGGTGAGGGTTGGGGGTTGTTGGGGTAGTGAAGGGGCGCCGGCGTGCAAATGAAGATGGTGGGGCGGGGAGTGGGGTACCGTGGGCTTCGGGAGGCGGGGCATATCTTCGGCTCACGGGGGTTTGGGGGGAGGTGGGGTGTGGTCGTGGTGGGTGTGGGGGGGGGGAGCGTATTGGGGGGGGTGTTATGATGGTTGTAAGAGGAGCGTGTGGTAGTTTTTTGGGGGCATGCGTGGGTCTTCGCGGTCGAGGGGGTAGCCGACGGGTGTAGAGGGGGGTGGGTGGTGGACAAGCAGGCGAGAAGGGGGCGGGCGTTGTGGATGTGGTTTTATAATTGTATGTGGGAGGTCATGAGCTAGGCCGCGGGGTGGGTGTAGTTGTGTGTGTGTGGTCTCTGTGTGGGAAAACTGGTTAGGTTCCTTGGGTGTCTTGTGCGATGTTTGGAGGGGGGCATTGTGGGGGTGTTTGCTTGATCGTCTGGGGGTGGTGGGGGGGTGGGACTGGACCCCCAGGAGGGAGGAGCGCTGGAAGCGAGAGGGCTGGTGGTGGCTCATGGGAGAGTGGGCGTGTTGGGGGCGCCGGGAGTTGCATGGCGAGTGTTGGTGTTTGTCCCGTTGTTGTACTGTTTTGGGCGCAGGTGTTGTGGTGTGTTGTCCGGGCCTCGTTGGTGTGTGAGGTTCTAGGCATGACGGGCGTGGAATAAAATGAAGTGTCCGGGTTGCGGAGATATAAAGAAGGTTTGTTGTGTGGTTCGTCGGGAGGGGGCTAATTGCGGGTTGGGGGCGTGAGCGGGGTTAGGGGCGCGATGGGTTTATGGGGTAGGAATGGTGAGTTGGACAAGTCCAGGGAGGGTGCATGAGCGGAAGTCGGGGGGCCCATCGGGGATTATTCTACGGTGTGGGAGGACAGACGGGAGGCAGACGGTTGCACCGGGGCTGCCTCGTAGCGGGTATTGGGGGTGGGGAGGGGTGGGTGGGGGGGTGAAGGGATTCAAGGAGCCCTGGGTGGGCAATGTGCACCTGGGGGGCGCGATGGGGAACGGGTGGGGCACGGAGGGAAGTGACAGGTGCGGTGGGAGAGCACAGGGGTGTTATGGCTAGATGGGAGGGGAATCCCAGCGGTTTGGCCCTTGGAGTGGTTTTCGTCGAGGTCCTGAGGCGCGGCCGCTGATGTTGTAATGGTGGGGGAGGGGTGACTATGCCGGATTAGAGGACCGGTTTAGCGGGGTGTGAGTCGGGGCTGGATGCGGGGATGGTGTCGTAGAGTATGATCGGTGAGGTTACCGGGGGGGTGGGTTGGGAAGGTGAGAGGGGGACCTTGAGCGTAGTATGGCGGGGGTAGTGTGGTCCTTAATCTGTTGGAGGTGGTAGTCTTGGTGTCTGAGTTGATGGTGGTCTTTGAGCGTAGGTGGGTGCGAGTGGGTGTTGAGGTGGGTTAATAGGTCAGTGCAATGAGTTACGACGTGTTGAGACGATAACGACCCAGTGGGCGAGGACCCAGGTGAAACCCGCAGCTGGCTTAGGGGGGAAGACCGGATATAAGGGTTTGGGGGTGGTTTGGTCAGTGGGGAGCGGGGATGGAGGGGGGGTATAGCCACTGAAGGGGTCGTGGGGGGGAGGAGGGTAGGGAGGGGGCGGTTTTTGGGCGGGTAGGTAGGAGAGTTGTGGAGATGCCGGTGGACCCTGTGGGAGGGAGGGAGGGACTGGGGTGGAATGTGTGGAATGGCATGGTGGGGCTTTTATTATGTGGCGCGGCAGCACATAGAGCCTGATGGGGGAGGGCAGGTCTCGAGTAGAGTGCGGTCGGAGGTACGGGCGATGCATAGGGGGTGACGCGGGTGAGAGAGAAGGGGTAGGTTGGGCGGTCCGGGGCTATGGAGAGTGCCTGGGGGAGGGCTACGGGTTAGGTATGTATGCGGTTGATAGTGCGGGGGTTGCTGGGGTTACGGTGAGCTTGTGTGCGCCCCGGCATGTTGTGACGTTGGTTCGGTGGCGGTGAGTAGGATTAGGGTTGAGGGGATGTTTATTAATGTTGTTCTTGGGGGCGGAGGTAGTATGGGTGTTTTGGGGCTTTGGTGGGTTTGTTAAGGAATGTGATTGTGGGGTGGGCTAGTTGCGGTACTGTGACAGATGATTTATGTGATGTATTTTGATTTTGTGGTAGTTTGGGATTGGCGGTGAGGGGGTGAACCGGGGGACAGTATGGCACTAGATGCGCGGGTAGGGCCTGAGCGGGGGTGGGGGCGTGGTGGATGACGTTTGGTGTATGTTGTCCGGGGGTATGCTGCGGGGCGAAAACGTGAGGTGGGTGGCTTTAGTGTGGGATGTCTGGGGATGGAGGGGAGTCCAACTGCGGCGGAGAGTGGTGAATTGGTTAGCATGGGGGTTGACTTGTGGATGTGGACCGTGGTGAGCGGCGTGGTCTTGGACGGGGGTGTGGTCCGGCAGTAGTCGGGTACTGGGGTGCACGTCGTGGGTCGCTTGGGTGGGCGAGGGGAATGGGACGGGGGGATGGATTGGACGGATGTGAGGTCGTGGGGTGGAGTCGTCGAGGATTGCTTTGGGTGAGTACCGGTTTCTTGAGGGGGGGTGAGTTGCCGGGTGTGAGTGTTGTTTTCGTGGGGGAGGGATAGCGTGGGTGGGATTGGTTTGTCACGGAGAGCTTTAGTGTGGGGGTGCGAAGGGAGCGTGGGGGGGGGTGGATGGGGTGCCAGGTTTCGTTGTTGGGGGAGGGGGTGGGTTGTGCGGAAGGGGTAGGGTTGGTGAGTCGCGGCCGAGTGCGGGAGAGAGGTGAGGGCGTGTGCTGTGAGTATGGGTGGCGGGGAGGTGATGGTGGGGTGGACGAGGGGATGTGTTGATAGGGGGGGTGGGTGTCGAGGGGGGGTACCCGGGGGAGTGGAAGCCGCGTGCAAGGGCCAGGGGGTTATGGTAGGAGGCGGGGGGAGGGAGAGTGGTGCGGGGCGGGTTGTAGGATAGTGGTGGGGGGGGGGGGGCGGGAGATGGTTGTGGGAGGGTTAGTCGGCAGCGGGGGGCAAGGCGGGGAAGGGTGTGGGATGTCACGATCTGGTGGGAGGGGTGTAGGGTCTCGGGTTGGGGGCAGTCTCGGGGGGGTGGGGGTGGGGGGGCGTATGGTGCTTGTGGGGGGGTGAATGGGTAGGGTAAATAAAGGGGGGGTGGTAGTGGGAGTCGCTGGGGTTGGGTGGCAGGTGTGGGGTGCAGATGATAAACGGGGTCTGGTTGGGGTTGGGATGCTGGGTAGGGAAGCGGGTCGGGGGAGGGAGGGTGGGAGGGGCATGGGTACGGGCGGGCGAAAGGTGGCCAGGGTGATGGGCGGGGAGTGGGCGGGGGGGGTGATGGGAGCGTGTTATTGATGTGTGGGGGGATGTTGGGGGGGGGGGGAGGGTAGTGAGGTTGTGGGGGAGAGTGATTCGTGGGACTAGGTTGGTGGCTCAAGCGGGGTGGAGGGAGACCGATTGATGTTAGTGGGGTGTAAATGGGGAAGGAGTGGGGGATGGCTTTTTGGGATGGGGGGTAGCTGTTAGGGGGGAATAATTCTAGTTGGAGGGTGAGGGTACGTGGTATTGTTCGCCGGTGTGGGGACTGCTACAGGGTGGATCGGGTAATTGTGCTAGTGTGGGTTAGGGGGGGAGGGGGAGGCGAGTTGTGAATGATGGCTGGAGACGTTGATGGTGGGTTAGTGGTGGGAGTTTGGTTGGTTACAGAGGTTTGCTGTAAGGCGCAACGAGATTCGAGTGGGAGTCAGGAGGGTGGGAGTGATGATGTGGTGTGATGGGGGGGTGGTGGGTGCATGGAGGAGCGCCGGAGATATAGATTGAGGGTGGTTAGGTTGGGGGGCAGGTCGGTGTGATGGGTCGTGTTTGGTGGGTGGGGGATAGATGTCGGGGGGTGTATTGGGTGGGGGGCTGGGGATGGGATTGTAAGGGGGATACGAGGGAGGTGAGGGGGTAGGAGGGGTGGGAGTTTATGGTGGAGGGGGGGGAGTAGGGTGTGTGCGGGCGGGGGGGGGAGAGGGTGTTGGCGATTGTCTGGTGGGCTGTGGACGGGTGTCGGGGGGGATGGGGGTGGGTTGCAGCGGGCTGGAGAGGGGGGGAGGGTTGTATTGGCGGGAGGCTAGATGTAGGATGTGAGGGTAGGTGTTGCTGGCAGGGAGGAAGGGGAGTGGGAATTTGGGACTGGGTGGATAGCTTGTGATGGGGGGAGAGTTCGTGAGCTCTCGATGTGCTGTGGTAGGGGCGTTGTGAGTGGTGGGCTGGTGGGAAGGGGGGGTGAGGAGGGCGGTGTTGCGTGATGGTTAGGGAGGTACCCGGGGAAGGGTGAGGGGAGTCCGAGGAGGGGTGGGGGGTGTAGACGTCGGGAGGGTTGTTTGGTGCATCTATGGTGGTGGGGGGTGGTGGGGGTATTGTATGGAGGCGCCTGTAGGCTTGTCCGGTAAAGTAATGTGGGGTGTGCGGTTTAGGTCCGACCCTCTGATGTTTAACCCCCCGTGTGGTGTGGGTATGTTGTTTGGTGGTCCAGGTTGGGGGGGAGGCGCGTTAGGTAGTGAGGGGGTTGATTGGAGGGCGTTGGGGGTGGGGAGCTGGGAATGGGTCCGAGATTTGGTGGCGATTGGGGGTTTAGCGCGGGTGGTTGGGATGGGGATTGTGATGGAGTGTGGAGGCGAGATGTAGTGAGGGGACTAGCTGGGAAGGGGGCTAGGGTGGTGCGGGTGATGCGCGGATCTGGGTGGTGGAAGGATTCTGTCTATATGGTGGGCGTATTTTGGTATGTGAGAGTTAGATTGTTGGAAGTGTATGTATTGTGTATATTGGGTGTCATTTGGATCGTCTGGATTGTGTTGGTGTGGATGTGGTGGTTAGTCGGGGATGTGAAGGGCAGACGGGTGGTGTTGGTGGCAGTTTTTTGGGGAGGGTTGCTGTCGCGTGGAGGTGGAGGTTAGGTGTGTGGGGTAAGGGGTGGTCTGGAAGGGTCGTTAGGTTGGGAACACGAAGAAGGAGGGGTAGGTAACGTGACGTTGGGGGGTGCGGGGGGTGGGTTGCGGGCGGGTGCAGGTATGCCGACGGGGAAGAGCGGAAAGGGTGAGAGAAGGGATATAGGTTTGTCTGAGTGGTTGGTCGTGTGGAAGAGAGACGGCGAGTGGTGGAGCGGTTAGGCAAGGGGAGTGGAACAGGGTACGATATGGGTGGGGGTTATAGTTTGTGGTTTTGGAGCTTTGTAGGCATTATGTATAACTGTGTGCTTCTGGTGGCGGGTGGCTGGGTGGGGCGTAGTCGGTGGGGTTCTAGTGTGTAGGGGGGTATGTGTTGGGAGGGTAGCTGTGTCTGTGGTCGGGATGGCAGGATTGGGGTGTGTTTTATGCCTGGCCGGATCGTTTAGTTGGGGGGGGTTTGGTTTGTTCCGTGAGGGTCCGGGGGGAGCTGGGGGGTTTGAAGGTGAGGTAGGAGGATCAGGGTGACTTGATGTGAGAGGCTGTGGGTTAAGGGGAGTTGGGGGTGGCGGATGGAATTAGTGCTGCAGGAGAAGGGGCGGTGGTGGGGTTAGTATCGTTGGGCTATGGGTGTCGGGTGGTGATAACAGCCTGGCGGGGAGGTAGCGTCGTGGCGGTGAGGGAAGGGGGAGGAAGAGCGGGTTGTAGCCGTGGGAGGCGGGGGGGGGTGGGTGGGGACATTGTGTTAAAATCGTGGCGGAGGTCGTTGGGTTGGAAGGGGTTTTGTGTCATATATTTGTTGGCGTTGTTGTTGATCTGTTTGACTTGTGTAGGTTGTGTTGTTGCTGGGAGAGTTGGGCGCCGGGCATCGCAGTGTGGAGGGAGGGGGGAGTCGGGGAGAGAGGTTTAGGAATAGAGAAGGGGGTGCACTGTTTTGTGTGCGATGGTGGTTGTGAGGGTGTTGGGGGTTTGGGGGGTGGTAGGGGGGGGGCACAGTTTTGGGGGGTGTCAGGGGGTATGAGCAGGGTTTCGTTCTGGGGGGAAGTTTGACTGGGCAGGGGCAGGGGGGGGGTGTGCGTACGGGGGGGTTGTGATTGTGGGTCGTATCTTGGAGTGTTTGGGGGTGTGGGGGTTCGGGGTTGTGGGGAATTCCTGCCTGAGCCTGCTAGGACGGGTGATTGTAATGTTTGCACGGTGTGTAGTTGTGGGGTTGGATGTTGTGGCGCATGTGATTCTTGGTCAGTTTATTTGTGTGGTGGTGGGTGTCGGTAGGGGGAGGGGGGAGGATATGGGGTGGGTGGTCGAGGACTTTGGGGAGATCAACGGAGGTGTGTACGTTTATTTGGCACTAGGGGGTGGTTTAAGGTTGCCTTGGGGGTCTAGTTCTTTTGCTGATGCGGGGTAAGGTACGATTTGTAGTATGGTGTCCTTGGGTGTGGCTTTGTACTGGGTGTTGGGGTCGTGTATTGGAGATTGGTTGGGGGGGGGGAGGTGGTTGTTTTGCGTTATTTGTCTCCTGTCGGGCTGGATTGGTGGTGTTGCTGGGTGTGGGGTGTGTGGGGGGGGGGTGTAGGGGGCTTGTGGGGTGTTGGCGGGGGGAGGTGCTGGGAGATGTGGGAACCGGTGTGTGATTGTTGTGGATTTGGGTGGGATGGTGTTTTTAGTTGTTGGAATGGTTGGAGGGCAGGGCTAGCTGGTTAAAAGGTGGAGTTGGGCGAGGCGGCGAGGGAAGCGGAGGGGGGAGATCTCGCGGGGGCTGGGGTTCTGGAGGTGGGGGAGTTCGCGAAAGTAGGGGTGGGATGGCGGAGGTGGGGGGGGGTTTAGTGCTGCATATTGGTCTTGGTTGGGATAGGTGGTGTGGTGGTGGGGGTGTGGTAAAGGATTTGGTATCGGGAGGGGGGTGGGTGCCGGGGCGTTACTCGCATGGGGGATGGGCAATGCAGTATGGAATAGATGAGGGGGAGGAGGCGTAGGTGAACGGGGGGGGGGTGGGGCGGGCGTCATCCGTGGGGGGGGGGGGGTTGTGGGCGGGGAAGGGAGGCGGCAGGGCGTAAGACAGAGGGGGGAGGGGGCGGACCGCGGAGAGGGATGGTATGGGGTAGGACCGGGGTCGGGGTGGTGCAGGCGGGGTGGGGGGGGGGGGATAGTGGTGGTGAAGGTTTGAGGTGATGGTGGGTGGTTAACGGGGTTGGGGGGGTGGTGGGTGTGCGGAGCGGGTGGAAATGGGGGCAGTGGCAAGGCTGGAGGTGGGGGGGGTGGTTGGAATAGATAGGGGGTGGTGTATCAGGTTGTATACGGAAGGTATGAGGTTGTAGTTGTGTGGTGGTGCCCATTGTTATTTATGTGGCTTTTTCTCGAAGTTGGTAGCTAGCATTGGGGCTTGTTAGTATAGTGTGTTGCGGGTCGCCACTTGTCTGATTGGGGCATTTGTGTCAGTGAGTTTTCAGAGTGGCGCGTTGTGTATGGTTTCTGGGTCGGGGGGTAAGGTGCCTGGGTTGGTGTGTCAGCAGGGTGTTGCTGTGCAGTGGATGGTGGAGGATGGATTGTTGCTTTCTTATGGTGTCAATTAGGCTGGCAAGAGTGTGTGTGGAGTGGGTGTACGTGGGGTCCTGGGGGGAGAGTGAGGCAGGTTGGAGTGGAGGGGGTTTGTTTGGGGGAATGAGCTGAAGGTAGCAGAGCGACGAGGGTCCGAGGTGGTGGCGGGGGGAGGACGTGTCAGGAGATGGGGGGCTGGGGGTCGGGGGTAGGGTTTGGGACCTAATGGAGCGGGGGTGTGGGTTGGGGTTTGGTAGTCGACCCGGCGGGATAGGGGGGTGGAGGTATGAGGGGTGGGTGTATGGTGGGCGGGAGTGGGGTCTGTTGGAGGGGCTGTGGTAGTGGCAGGGGGGGGGAGCCGTGGTATCCTATGGTGGGGGATGGGAGGTGTCGAGGTGATTCGCGTGGGGGATTGTTTGTTTGTGCTGTGGGCTTGATGGGTATTTTTGTGTGGGTATGTCCATGGTTGTTGGGTTCTTTTTGGTTATGATGTTCGTGTTGCTTTTGTTGGAGGGAGCACGGGCTGTTGAACGAGTGTAGTTGACTGGTGCAAGGATCATGCTGACTGGCGGCCGGGACACTGTACCCTATGCGGGTGTTGGTGTGCGGGGGTGGAATTTTTTAATCGGGGGGGGAGATTTGCATTGGGGGGGGCGGGTAGGGAGGGCGGTCATACGACTGTGGTTGGTTGGGTTGCGAGGGTGTTTTTGGGTCAATGAGGGTGGTGGGTGGTTCGGTGGATCGGGCACGGCGTTATTGGGTAGGGGTATTGGGGGGTGGCCGTAGCATGACTTGGGAGCAAGGGTAGGGAATATGGCGGGGGCTCAAAGGTGTTGGAGTTGGTGGGAGGAGGGTTGGTGTTAGGGTGAGATGGTAGACGGGGGTTTGTGAGAAGGTGGTGGGTGCGAGGCTTTCGAGGATGCTTTAGTGGGGGGGAGCTTGTTTGGAGTTTCGTGATTGTTGTGTGATGATTTGTTTGTGGGCGTGTGGTGTTGGTTGGTGCTGTGGTACGTGAACGTGGGCGGGTGGGAGAGGAGGGGGGGCCCGGGGGTTTGAGGGGGGGGGATTCTAGAGATGGGGTGTAGGGTGGTGTGCATGGGGCTGAGTCAGAAACGCGTGAGAGAACGCAGGCATAGTGAGGAATAGGCAGGCTGGATCGCAGAAGAGGGAGGGGCGGCGGAGGGGAGGGTTCAGGGGATGGCATCGTGGTGTAGTTTTGGGGGGGGTGATGTGTGTGTGGGCGTGGGTTGGGAGTAGAAAGATGGAGAAGGCTGAGAGGGATTTGGTGATGAGTGGGAAGGAGGGTGACGGGGGGGAAGGGGTGTTCGTGGTTTTGGGAAAGGTGCGGGGGGCAGGTGCAAATGTGTTGGTGTAGTAGGGTCGCGGGTGGTTGAAGGGGAGGTAGGGGCGGTGGGAAAGGGGAGGGATTCTGGTTATGGGGGGGGGGGGGGGGGTGTGCGATGGAGTGGGCCAGGGTGGGTTTGGGGTGGATGTGGTGTAAGTCACTAGGGTGGGGTATTGGTCTATTGATGGGGTTGTGGGGATCGAAATCGCGAATGGTTGTCGGGTGGGGTGATTAGTTGTGTGTTGAAGCGAGATTATGGTTGTCGTGTTCTCGGGCGGATTAGGCTTTGTGTCATATTGTGTCTTTGTTATGGTTGTTCGGGATGATTGTTTGTGCTTCACTTTCCTAAGTTGTGATTTTGTGTGTTTGTGTATGTCCGTTATGTGAGGAAGTCTTGGCAGGTCTTTTTCTAGTTGGGTTGATGTCGTTATATGTTGTTTTCTGTTTTTGGTGGAGGGGTTAGGGGATTGTTCCGTGACGAAGGGCTGGTTGGGGCGTTTGGCTAGCTTAGATGTGTGGTTGCTATTTCGGGTGGAGCTCGAGGGTGGGGTTGATTTGGTGAGGTGCCGACGGGTTTTTGTAAGCCTGGCTGATGTTGTGACTGCGAGTAGTCTCGTGGAGGGGGGGCCGGTATGGGGGATGGTTTGGGGGGTGGAGTTCACTGCGTGGGGGGGGTGTGGTTTGTCGGTATGAAATATGGGGGGTAGGTGGTGCGGGGTTGGTGTTGTGTGTTTGTTGTTTTGTATGCTATTGTTGGGGGGAGCTGGGGGAAAAGTAGAGAGGGGTTTGGTTGTTACGATATGGGTGTCGGGTGGATGGGATATCGGGGTTGGTTGTTTTGTGGTGAGTTGGGATTGTGGGAGTGGCGGGGTGGTGTGTGGGCAAGGGGGGTCGTAGGCTGTTGTGTGGTGGGTGGGTTGAGCGACGTCTGCTGCGGGGAGTGGGGGCGGCGTTTCGGGGGGTTTGTGGATGCGTGTTTTTTTGTGCTTATTTTGTCCTTCTCTTTGTGTCGTTTGTTGTTATTCTTTGTTTGTTGTTCTGTTTGTTGTTTCGTATTTTTGAGCTTGTTTTTAGATTGGCATTTCGTGATCATGCTGGTTGTATCTCATGTGTATGGTTTGGTAGTTCTGGTCTGTCAGCTGTCTTTACGCCCGTACTGCTCATTTGTTTTCTCATGTCGTTTTAGTGTTTCTTATTTTGATTGGTAACTGTTTTGGGTGCTTGTTGTGGCACTGTTGATGTTTGTTCTCTTATCTTGTGTTATTGTTGGTCTGTTTGCTTTGTCTCGCGTGCTTGTTGTGCTAGTATGCGTTATTTCGATGATATTGACGCGTAGGTTTTATCATACCACTGCTGTGTGTTGGTTTATTTGGTAGGTTGAGCATGTAGTCCAAATGTAGTTCACCACGTGTCGGTATTATCCTATAAGTTCGCTTTCAATGCTCACGCCTACTCTCTTTCTTGTGATATGAGTGTTTATGCACAATAAAGTATGGGATAGTGATTTACTTGCAGGCTGGTAAGGTTGACTCGATGTGAATAGGACATTATCACGAAAGCTTTCAACGTCGCTTCGTCTGCATTACGCTGCCACTTTAGTCCTTATATTAATCGTCAGCAGTCATACCACCCTCTATTAACGATCTATACTGAAAGAATCACGTCACGCGTACTTTGTAATTTCAATATTTGAATCGAATCGGACTGCATAAAATTTGTAATACATTGATCGTTCTCTGGTTTTTGAGTGTTCTTTTGAAACGTCAAATCCAAAAACGGAATATTATGAGGCAACTGTTCGCTTGGACGTTTAGGGTGCACTTAATATCCGGCTGTCAGCAGTTCATAATCAAATGCTAAACTAGTATATCCACTCTTTACAAACTCTTTCATAGTCAGTCCGTTGGTATCATCCGTATTGTAAAAAGCCATGTGACATACATAAAATCAATCATAATACTGCGCAATTATAATTGATCCGAAGCAAAATTCTGGTTGTTCATTTTTTTTTTGTAGGGGGGGGGTTGGACCAGGAATGACTCACACCATTAACACGTAAAGCTCAATTTCACTTAAATGATTGTGTTTTAAAATTGAAAGGATTCTTTCTCCCTATATTACCATTAATATGCAGTCATTTTCAACATTGCCACCATGAGGAGCTTCGGTGCTCTCGTCCGATGGAAGGAAAATGGTAGGCCATCTTTCATGAAACTCTTTTGATCTTTTCGGAATTGTAAAAGGTGGAGAAGCTTTGTATGCTGAAACGGCGGTAAATGGCATTTTGGCGGTTAAGACCTTCAAGCTATGCCCTCTAATGAACACTTTGGGATTCGGTACTACTCGACGAATGTAAGTGCAATTATCATTCCAACGATTGAAGTCTAAAAATTGTCAACTTTAGCAAATGCATTCTAGCGCAAATTCAAGGGCTTATTCAATGTCCAGAGTGAAGTCGCATGCTGGTATTTAATCAGTTAAAACACTTTGACGCTGGTCTAAAGGAAGTCTAAATTCAGCGGACTCATATAGCTGACATACTCTACTATCTTTAATCATAGCAGATCGGCTTTACAAAAGCCCTTGTGTTTGTTTCAACATCAAATTTTCAATGCTTCATCTCTGTACCATTCATCCATGTGCTTCATATGACTTTTTTTGTGCTGCTGGATGAAAAAAGCTGTTGATACATGATTGAAAATATGATTTATAGGGATAATCGGCTTTGACCAACATTTCCACCTGCTGTCTCCAATCGTTTAGTGAAAACCATCGCGAAGTATGGTAGTCTGTATGGTAAATTGTTACGACCAACTTTATGTGCATCGTCACAATAGCAGTTCCATCTGCTTGCTGAATTCTAAACCTCGTAATTCATAGTGCTCCTATCGATAACTCAAATCTATGTAGTCATCACTACCCACCAGGAATAAACAAATTCAATGGGGCCAGCATTCTCAGCTGTTCGAGGATGATTTAATTCTACAAATAATTGACTAAGAATATCTCGTCGTGTTATGGCTTGTTGATCGAACAAACAAAAACCGGAAGTTTTACACTCCATGATTAGAAGTTATAGCAGCGTCGTCGTTTAGCGCCTGATGAATGATTAGAGCCTCTGCGACGTTTGCGTGAATGCCTTTTGACTGAAGATCGCACGTTTACAGCTCCGCGATGTTTCCTCCTTCCTTGTTATCATTCGTTTTAGGTTGATTTCTCTTTCCCTTGAGTTACTCCAGCAAAGGTCTCGACTTGTCAATGTTTTAACCGGTTCCCCTTGCCCACGATTCAACAATGGCGTCTTAAAACTTCTACCTCTGGAAAGACTCACTCATCAAACATCACCAGCTGAAAAGCAACGTGTGTATTACTTAAAAATTTCTCGTTTTTATAGAATCTACCGACATTGAGATATGTGGGTGCTTACAAGAGATTTCAGTTGCACAAGTATGCTGTGCCTCAAGTTTGGCGTCGATTTAGCACCGAGTAATTTGTCCTCCACCACTTACGTAGGAGGGTCGTGAATATAATGAGGCTCTTGGCAGTTAGTGGATTCATAGCTCTCAAAAACCCTAAACATTGTTGAGTTACAGATTGCGCCATGAATCACTGTCGATCAAATTAGATGAAAGTTGTCGGGCTCGGGGACGCATCCAGAGAGTTCATACTTGATGGATACCAGTCCATTTAACAAAGACACCATTTTGCACCTTGCCGTTTTTTACATTCGATGATTCTTTCTCTACAAATATGTTTCACTTTCAGTGACTACCTCAATGTCTTTCGCGGTAAAAGCTGTCCCTCATATTCGCTTCATTTGATCGTAAATCTTTCAACTTGTAGGTGGTCGGAGAGTCTTTTTGATTAATCCTTGATACTGTTAATACCTACTCTGTCCAATTGGGAGGTACACCTTTAGCTCAAAAAAGACCTTTTCCACTTTTGAGATACGGAACTTTATCGCCAATTTTCACATCACTTTTCACATGAGTCGGAGTATACGTCTGGAATGATTCGCGCACTTTATCTACATTGTCTGCATTTACATCTACTGGTCTGAGTCCAATAGAACGATGGATAGAGTGATTGTAGGCATGGAGTGTATCTTGTAGAACCTTTGTCCAATTTTGTGTCAAGTTGGCAGATTAAATGGTTGCCTTCAAGCGATTTTTTTAATGTGGCGATTAAAACGTTTCAACGATTGGTGCAGCTTTATAAGCGCTTCTTTTTCTCTAAATACAAATCAATTGTCATGCCTCTCCAAATAATCTTGTCACATGCTGATTTTCAAAACTCTTTTACTTGATCACTCCTGATTCTTTTTGGAATTGCGACCTTCTCGGAAAAAATCTGTTTGGAAGCTGCTTTTGCTACTCCTTTCCCTTCTTTAGTTTTTAAAGGTTGAGCCCACGGCATAACGCGGAGGGAAAATATCAATGACGGTTAAAGAATTAAAAATTATTGCCCGAGTTATGTTTTGCAAATGGATGGCAACATCGCACAAATCTGCTTGCCACTGTTCATCGATGTCATGCAACAATATAATCGGCGGGTGCGGTACTTCTTTTTCGCTTGGATTTGTTTGTGGAGTGTATAGGTAGCGCCTGTCCCTTTAACCATCTTTTAAATTGTGTTTGTGGAAGTCCACTCGCTTTTGATATTTTATTGATAGATGCAAATCATGCCGGTTGTTTTACATCATTTTATATTGACTTCAATCGTTCAGTCGATGACGACTGTCTCTTTTTCCTCCTTCTCATCTGACTTTTTGGTTTCTTGCCTTTTACATTTACAACAATGCAGCATTTTAGCTTTAGCGGTTTTTGCGATCGTGTTCACATTGCTCTTAGGTTGGGTTTCAATATCGAGAGCTAGGCGCAGCAAGTGCAAGTGACAACGACATTCACCTCTGGCGGCTCATTACATGGCAAGCAACACATCTGCTTTCGTTATTACTAATCTGAGAACATGTATTTCCTGGGAGGAGCTGTTTTACGTTTTCCTTTTAAAGTTTTAGTGGCGATGTAGATCTACGTCGAGTTCTTCCTCTTGTTTGTTCTTAGTGAGTGTGGGAGGGGATGTAGCAGTGGTGACGCCTTAAACCAATTTGTTGGCATTTTCATCGTCTGAACGCATTGGAGTAGTAGCCACTGTTGAATCAAGTTCTTTCAATGTTCATTATTCAAAGCAAATTTTGGAACATTATGCTTTTTCAATAGATAAAGAAAGTATGACCAACCAGGTGGAGAACGTTAGCCTGACGGCGCTTTCTTCGTGTCGCATACTGAATCAAGTCGTCTTAACGTGAAGGTTCAATCACTTTATTTTCATCTGTTCTGATTTCTCATCTATCATTTACATTGAGATGGGGCTCATACTATTGAAAGAGATAGGGCTTTGTTATGGCATGTGCGCGAGATGCTAAAGGTGTGGCAGTCGATACAGAGTCACGCATCTTATTCTTCAAGTTTTTCAATTGCTCAACAGTTTCCGATTGTAATAATACAGCACGATGTGGATCTTTGATGTGAACATTTTGCTGATAATCTATTTCTTTCTGATACATTTGATTTGCAAGAGGTTGCTTTACTTGCTGCATGGCAGTCAATTGTACATATTCATCCTGAGGAATAACAATCATGCGAGAATAAGAACTCATAGTTTGTAGATAATCATGGGAGTTTTCAAAATATCACTTCGAAATCTAATTCTTCCGGACACTCTTGCGTAAAGTCAATGAATAAGTAACCGTATGGTTTTTCAGTAGCTGCTTGAAAAATTTCAATTAAGGCTTTTGATCCTCTGGGTGCAACTTGTCGCGCTAAAATTTCAAATTGACTTTTATCTCGCGGATTCTTGAAAAATAGCATAATAGTGTGTATTCAGGTTTCGTGTACGAGCTTCTTTTCCATCAGGAAACAAATTTTGTGTAATATAGATTATAAAGCACCTTTTATGGTGTGCTGCGCGAGTATACATATCTGTAACATCTTTTGAATTCTTACTTTCTTTTAATAATCATCTAAATACAACAACATCATTAGACTGAAGTTTATCCACTGCAATAATTCCTTCATGTCGAATAAAGTTGCGACTTTGCAATTCCTGAAACAGCGACGGTTGATAAATAAAATAACACCAAATCACTCGATTGATAGGTTCCTTAAACAACTCCCTTCTTTTATCCAATAAATTCAGCGTGAAAACAGTTTTACCTGCATGAGATGGACCTGATACAGTCAGAACTTTATCACATTGTAGTCTGAAATCCATTTTATTACTTTGAGACTCAACATTTGCATAATTAACGCTTAGAGCCAAAGATATTTCCCAATAGGTTGCCCACGGCAGGAGCTATCATTGGAAGTATTGCTGAAAGGAAACCGCCCTTTTGTGTTTGTATAGAGTTTTCCTTTTTTTTTCTTTCTTTGAAGGGCGACTTTAGGTATTGGAGATGAAACGCAATTTCGTAGCATATCGCTTAAGTAACTTTCGTTGTTTTGGTGCTAATTTCTTCGTCCTCAACTTTCTCACATGAGAAATAATTTCACGAATGAATTTATCGTTAGCATGTCGTATAGCATTGTATCGCTGATTTGCTTTCATTCGTCGGAGAGCTTCAATAGCTGAAGAAAACTTTGAAGACTTTTGACTTTTACGTTTCGTCATTTTACGTTTCGCCATTTTCCGTGTGTTATGCGCTAGTCTTTGCTAAAACCTATCTTTACCACATTTGCATAGGTTACTAACTATTGCGACATAAGTGACACTCGAAATGAGCAATGTCACAGTGGTTACATTGGCAAAGTTGAATGCAATTACGTATGAAACAGCGTTGACAAAAAGCATGCTTACATCTCTTGAAGATGCGCTTTTCATTTCCATCCTTTCGCTTAAATACATCGCAACACATAGTTTCAACGTTACTGATGTCTATAGCAAGTCTTTTTGAAGATATGAATTTGCTAGCCTTTTCTAAATAATAGACGCATGTACAGAAGGAATATACTTCGAGAGTGAGCAGACATAGCTCGAAAACCAGTTGTGCTACAATCACGTACCACTGCATTTTCAATTTTTCTTTATGGAAAGTTGAATGTGAATATCTGAAATCGCTTCAATCACTAGACTGCTACCATGATGGTTAAATGCGTTAAGACGTTCAGCAATTTTTTTCATATGTCTTTTAAAAAATTCTTCGGGGTGATCTACCACTTCCATTGAATAAGAAGCAAAATGGAAAGAGCGACTTTCCACCTCTTCCTTTCCAAAATGACTAAACTTAATTTTCGCAACTAATCGCGCCATGATATGCTATCAGAGAATGTATTCATTAACTCTAGAAATAGAGTGCTAGCATCATCGACCACTGCTTCGATGTCGGTCTCATCTTTAAGAAATTTTATCACATAATCTTGAACAGCTCCTTTTAAACTTTGCCTATGAAAACGTAATGTTCCGCAGTCGTTTGAGAAAGACATGATCGCCCTTATCTAACCATCCATTGCATGAAACAACACTTTCTCATAGTAACATTTATTGAATAATGGTAACATGCATGCATTATAAATCAATGGTTTGAAAGAGATAAATAGATACAGCTGTAACTATCATACAGCGAGCAATGATAACCATACAGGACTTTGGAAGTGTTGAGGTAAGGAGGAAAGAAGCATTGGTTATGAACGTAGCTACTACAACGAACAGACAAAATAGGAACACACAAATCCTTAAAACGTTTCGTGACTTCATGATAATGTTGATTCACTCTACTATCCCAAGGCGGGAGCAAAATATCATCAATGATTAGATTGGGAAATACTTTCCTCTCCTTACCAGGATTATTACAAAAGATGCGTATAACATTGAAAGCAGCTAACCATCGTTTAAAGTCAATAAGAAGAGCACTTTCACAAGAAAAGCCATAGTCTTGCAAATATTTCAGATTAAGTCCATGAATGTGTTTTCTCGCCCATTGATCAACATTGGGATCGCAGTTGGCATGTTGATGATAGACACTAACAATCTGATATGTCCAATTGTTCATAGCAATAGCACTGAGCTCCTGTACAGGTTCACCCTCACAATCATAAAAATGATGATAGAAGCCTAAAACGGAAATTACACATCTAAGGAAACGTCTATAACATATTACAAAATGAAGAATTACATCGATGCTTTTCACGACAAAATACACAAATGATATGATGGCAACGAAGAAGTAAAATGTATCTAATAAGACCACGTCTACGACACTCAAAGCACATAAGCGAATTGTCATAGGGTAGAGTTAGGAAAGGACTAGCAATTCTCCTTCTTTGATTTGCGTTTTGATGTAGCATTCTTCTCCGACTTGCGCTTCGTACACTGCTGTTAAGGATTTGATCAATTATGTCGTCCACGTTGGGTGGTTTTGGAATATATAGGATGGATTCCATATGCATGGAGAGAGAGGCTATTTTATTATCCTTGTGTCGACCATAATATAGCCCATTCACTTTGGAAAGGATATCCCAAGTACCTTCTCCGAGCTCATCACATCTGATGGGTATTGAATGATCTCCATCCTTCTTATAGTAAGTACACCAATGTGATACCGGTAGGCAAATGTGATTACCATCCAAATCTTTCTATAGGGAGTATCCTTGTTATCTCTCGCCTTCCACTCTTGAGGAAGAGGAGTAGGAATGTCCATATTTAATGTCACGTACTCCTCAATAATATCAAGTTGGTGGCGAATGTACGGACTCACGGGGATCAGTATGTAGTCCCATACTGATTGTGCATTATCTTGACATCCGTGGAAGGGAGCATTCCCGTTTGGAGTACTACGCTATGATCATCATAACGCAAGGCTTGTTTAAATTTACGCTGGAGCGGTGTAGGAGTCTGTACCTGGGGTGTTTCTTCCACTGGCCCTCAGTTGTAGATGATCTGACCGTAGCGAACCTTGTATCGTTTGACCGCCATTTTGTCCTACTAGTGCAGCAGATGGAGTAGATGCCTGAAAATGAAAAAAGATTGTATTAAGTTTACGTTCAAGGGAGGAGAGGGAGGGAAGTAGCGACTTACCATTTTAGATGGATAATAGTACAGGGAACTAGAGAGAGAGAAAATGTGCGTCCGTCACTCGTGTGATTCAACGATGGAATGATTCTCACTGTGGAAGGCTCGCTATTTATAAAGAAATGCTTGATTCTCATTGGATGATGATCCTCATTGGACAATAACATCAAGCTGATTCCAAATCTGGCCTCGTTTACCATCCGAGCCTTCGTTGAAAGCTACAGCCAAAACGTCCCAAATTCTAACTCTGTCGTTTTTCGCCAATGTCCCAAAATCTTAAATGGCGTCTCACATCTAAACGAAGACAGATAGGAACAAGCCGATTCTTTCACTGAATTTGTCTCACTCTTAGCTTTCAAACGAGCTATCGCACGACAAAATCCGTCCACTGAAGGCCAAAATCGAAGCAAGCTGTCCAGAGGGGGGGGCGTCAGTGAAATTTCAAAATTTGTTGAAAAATGTTTTGGTGACGGTCCCAAGTCGAAATTCAACACTTTGGAAAATTTTCAAAATTTTACCCATACAAAGTCACTCTGACACTTAGGATTTTCAGGTAAACGAGCTCCGACCTAAAATCTTGTAACCGCTCTAACTTTTGAACGAAGACAGATAGGAACAAGCCGATTCTTTCACTGAATTTGTCTCACTCTTAGCTTTCAAACGAGCTATCGCACGACAAAATCCGTCCACTGGAAGCCAAAATCGATGCGAGCTGTCCAGAGGGGGGGGAGGTCAGTGAAATTTGATGAAAAATGTTTTGGTGACGGTCCCAGGTCGAAATTCCACACTTTGGAAAATTTTCAAAATTTTACCCATACAAAGTCACTCTGACACTTAGGATTTTTTCAGGTGAGCGAGCTCCGACCTAAAATCTTGTAACCGCTCTAACTTTTGAACGAAGACAGATAGGAACAAGCCGATTCTTTCACGGAATTTGTCTCACTCTTAGCTTTCAAACGAGCTATCGCACGACAAAATCCGTCCACTGGAAGCCAAAATCGAAGCAAGCTGTCCAGAGGGGGGGGGGAGTCAGCCGAAAATTTTTTCTCTCCGATTTCGCTGGAAACATCCTTCCTAACCCAAAATTTCACGTAGATTCCGAATCTGGCCTCCGTTTTCTCATCCGATGCTTCGTTTGGGCGCTACACACCAAAACGTCCCAAATTCTAACTCTGTCGTTTTTTCGAAAAATGTTGAAAATTTTTTCTCTCCGATTGAATTGAAACTCACCATACAGATAGAGAATTTCACGCTGATTCCAAATCTGAAATCCGTTTTCCAATCCGATGCTTCGTTTTGAAGCTACAGCCCAAAACGTCCCAAATTCTAACTCTGTCGTTTTTCGCCAATGTCCCAAAATCTTAAATGGCGTCTCACATCTAAACGAAGACAGATATGAACAAGCCGATTCTTTCAGTGATTTTGTCTCACTCTTAGCTTTCAAACGAGCTATGGCACGACAAAATCCGTCCACTGGAAGCCAAAATCGAAGCGAGCTGTCCAGAGGGGGGGGGACCTCAGCGAAAATTTTTTCTCTCCGATTGCGTTCAAATTCACCATACCGATGCAGAATTTCACGCTGAATCCGAATCTGGCCTCCGTTTTCTCATCCGATGCTTCGTTTGGGCGCTACACACCAAAACGTCCCAAATTCTAACTCTGTCGTTTTTTCGAAAAATGATGAAAATTTTTTCTCTCCGATTGCCTTGGAAACACCTCCCTAACCGATGCAGAAATTTTCACGCCTGAACACGAAATCGACCTCCCCGTTTTCTCATCCGACCACTCCTTACACTCGATAACAACCATTTTACAACCCAACATACTCAGCACGAAAAACATCAACACCACACTAGTAGACCTCAAGAATAATTCCTGGCGGTCGCCCAAGTCACCACGGACACTCAGACCCAAAGCACACGGCGGGCGACCACCGGGGGGGGGGGGGGGGGGGGTGGGGGACACTCTGCCGTTCCAGAGGGGGGGGAGGGGGAGGGGAGGGGGAGGGGATAGGGGGAGGGGTGAGGGGAGGGAGGGGGGAGTCAGCGATGGCGGCCTCTTGCGCTATCTGGTTGGTTCGCCTACGTTTTATTACTACTTCGCTGCACTTAGCACGAAGGCATAACCAGCAAAATTACACTTGTGTGTCTATATGTTCGTCATTTCTAATAGTTGAGCTCATGTTTGCCTCTTGAAAAAGTTCAAGACGACATTTTACAGTAGTTATAATTAAAGTTAAACAATTAAACTTGAATCATCCTTGTGCAACAATCTCTAATTTTTTTGGCTGAAATTTTATTGGAACGCTATGTAATTACATGAGCATCTCATCCTCATCAGCTAATATCCTTTCAAGTGTCATTTCAAACATACAGCAGTGCGACAATTTTCTTTCAAAATATATTTCCGAATCATTAAGCCTTGCCCTTGCGTATATAAAAACGCAAGCACTTTTATGGAATAAGCGTGAATATGTTTGTACGAAAATTCTAAGATAGGAAATCTATGATTTTCGAGGCTATCCCATTCTATAAAAATTCCATGCGGCATTTTTCGTGAATATTAATTTGACCAGTTTGCCAAACTTTCGTATCAGCCAAAATCACTCTTTTAAATAACTGCTGACTGTTCTTTTTCAAATTGCACATTGGATTACAGAGGATGAATATATTATATTGAAAATTGCAGGATAGGGCATCTGGACGTTTGTTCCGAAAGTATTATCAATATCCGGACAAGAATCAATTGCCATTATGGAACTCTTTGAAATCAACAAGCATTGATTTCTTCAAAACCAGATCAAGGTATGATTTGACCTTACCGATGTAATGGGATATCTTTATACACCAACTATAAAAATTTCAATGCATATATGGAATACTTACATGTAATGGCACTATTTTTTGGTTTTCGTGCTCTTATTGGGACTAAAAAGATCCAGGTAGACATCCGCACATGTTTGTGTAAAAAATCAATCGATTTGATTACAGTGCTGAAAATGAGATATTTTTATTATCAGCATATTTTATGAGTACACTTAGTAAGCGGCGATAAATGATTTCAATAAGTGTCTCATTAGGATTATGCTACTATATTTTAATTGATTAGGACGTGTATGGATAAATATGGTCAGTCATATTTATTGCAAAAAATCTAGGACTTTACACGAATAATAGCATGTAATGTGGATGATTGTGGATTTTTCGCTGAACGGTTTACAATAATTTGTGTTATTTTTTACTTGTTTAAAATAATAAACAATATTTGGATGAATTATCATATTCCTTGAGCTAGAATTTGATTATTTATTTTCATCTCTTACACAATGGTACTTGAAGATCAGAAGGCAATTTAGAGACAGCATAAAGTCATTTTTCAATATCAAAGGGAAGTTTGAAAAATTCATGTATTTTTCATGTTTAGAGTTCCCATAAAAGTTGTAATATGCTCATCCAGATTCTAATGGAATTCAGCAATAAACCAAAGTCAATCTGCTGAAGTTAGACAGCGCTCCAATAACAAACGACAATGCGTACTTCCACAATAAACATTTTCTAGCAATTTCTATTTCGATGTGAAATTCTTAAATGTCAGAGTTGATCCTATGAATTAACCCGGCTCTCTTCTAAAGCGTGAATATCAGAGGAATTTGATTTGTGAAAACGTTGATCAGCCAAGTTCCGTTGCCAATCTGTAGTCAAAGATTTTCAATACAAAATAAGCCTTTATACGATATCTCTGGATTATATTCATTATGGCCAGCTTATGTACGTTTCCTTAAATTTGACCTTACTCGCAGAGTTATTTGTTAGAAGCAGTTACGGTGCAGGATTTCAGCAATCGGCGACCCATTGAGTTCCAGATATTCTTGTTTGTCCACAACTACCTTTGTCCTTACTAGAGCATTCGACAAAAAGTCGGTCAACAATGACAGGTCATGGCGCGCTATCTCGGAGATATGGCACGAATCGATACAACAATAAACTTGCGAATGGACAAACTGACTAAAGAGAGGTCATACAAATGAAAATGAGAGCATTTTGGGAGCTTTAAATAAAGAGATATTTATGAGACACTTTCTCATAAATCCTTCGAGGGAGCATTTTGATGTTTCGAGTGAATGGAAAAGGTAAAGTGTTGAATATATCTGACATTTGATGACGCAATGATTAAGATTGTTTTTCTAAGCAGAGCAGAGGTAAAGTTTGAGATGGCTTGCCATTTTGTAACAGAGAAAAAGAAGCGGGAAGATAAAAGGAAGATATATTTTTAACAGGCGGGCAGAAGAGAAGATAGAACCTGATTCAGCCTTAAGAATCCAATCTATCCGATGACATCAGCTGGTTGGCACTTTTGATTGCTTAGTTAAATGTTAATTCATCTACTCATTTTTAAAAAAAATTGATAAATAGAGAGTAACAACAAATACTTCCCAATTTAAAGACCACCGTGCGTGGTTGTATCAGATAAACGAAAAAACAAACGTTCGTAGGACACGAATGGCTGAAAGACATGCGCACCGAATTGTCATTAGTTGACGATAATTGCTTCCATAAAACTAAGTGTAATAAGGTGCCAGCCCACCAGCGGAAACCACTTGCCGAAAACCATTTAGCGGCGCTGTCTCGTGTCGTTTCACATATGTTAACATCTGCAAATAAGCGTAGCCTATGTATGTACCAGTTTGCGTTTCTCCGTCCAGCTAGGCCTTCGGCGACATCCTCAAAAAATAATTTTCCAACAATTATAAAAATGATAAAGTGTCATCATTATTTAAATTCGATAGCTTCTCGCGTGACTGCTGTGCCAGTCTTTCCGTACTCCAAAGTCAGAACGTCAACCTCATTGAACCGTTTTGCAGCACGCGCTCGAATCACAGCTGTTTTCTTCGACTAGAACACAAATGGGCAGTGTGTCAGACGGAGCAATGATGTTCAGGACAGAGCGAAAGAGAGTTGTGTGCGTGTGAGGCAGCAAGCGCACGCGCCCGGACAATATGGTTTCCGATAAGACCATGATGCTTTGCCTTCTCAATTTGTGCAATGAAATTCTACGCGATTTCGTGATCGAGGAGCGGTATCTTAATATCGTAGGAAGCGCAACTCAATTGTTCTGAATTCGCTTTATGTCAGAGAGGGCCGTGGTTATGATGCTGTCGCGCCTGTGGATGGTGTCGTTTAGAAGGGGGAAGGTCCATTGTCCTAGAGTGGGGGGGGCTTTTTGTATGCCTTCGTCTTACTTCTCAGAGGATAAGAGGCGTTACCGTTGTATGTCGGGCCCGCAGAGGCCACTATCCGGGGTCACGGCTGGGAGCGGCTCTGAATTACGGCCTCGTATCTGTAGCCTGGGTGACGGCCACGTTGCGAATATGGGCGTAGGCGGCCACCCTGATTTGACTTACGTTTCTGTAGCGCGGTTGAGATGCGAGCGGGCGGCTTGTGGCGTGAGTTGTTCTAGGCTCAGGATTGGACTTCCGCACATTGGGCCTCACTTGTCGGTAGGGGCAGTCTCGGATTGGCCCGTTGGATTGATAGCTGGTGTGATGTGGGCCGATGGTAGGGCCGCGACCGATGGCAGAGGTATGAGGAAGGGAGAGAGGCAGTTGAGTCGAGGTGTGGCGGGAGAAGGTGCTGTGAGGCTAAGGTCCTTTTCTATTAACCGGAGGCGGGGGGCGGGAACTGGCCAACTTATGGGTGAGTGGAGGTTGAGGGGCGCATGGGATGATCCGCGCATGGGGAGGCTGTGAGTGAGGCGGCAGACTCAGGGGCACGTGAGGGCTGCTGTAGTCTAGGTAGTTCGGGCCCTGGCTCGTGTTGAATCGGAGAAGCAACGGATCGCGGGCTGCGGGCCAGCAGGGCCAACTGGGAATAGAGGCAAGTTCGTTCGTGCTTATTTCGTTGAGCAGAGATCTACGGGCGGTGTAGTGGCTGGGGTGGGCCATACTCGTTGTCGTGTTGCGGCATGATGATGATGATTCTAGTTTGTCGCGGGAATGATGGCCTTATTCTGGTCAGGTTGCGTTATCTGGGATGGGCCCACTATACTGGCCGGGTTGGTAAGGTGCGGCCAGTTTCTGTTATTGGCGCGGCCATTTAGAGCTGGTATGAGCAAGAGTGTCCTTGGCCCACTCTTGTGGTGTCGTGGTATTCGTTTTGTCGGAACGGGGAGGCGTGATGCCCTTCTTTTAGGAAGCGGCTTTTGACCGTGGGACCACTCGTACGGACTTGGGAGGGCCAGATTCTTGGGTTGAGTGGGAAAGCGAGGAAGTCGGGGGTTCCTCCTTGACTGAGGAGGGCGCAGCAGGTGCGGCGCGGGCCTGCTTTGCTTAGGGATGCGGGATCATTCAGGAGATCCGTATATGGCCCAGTATGGCCGGGCAGTAAGCGGATGCTTTTTCTGTATTCGTGAGTTGGGAGAATGGGACGGTTTAAATGGCCGCGTTGGAGTTTTCTTTGGACTTGTGGGTATAACCTCTTCTAGAAGGGGCGTTTACCGGAGGTTGTACACCTGTCAGAGGCCGTGCGATGTGGACCATGATTTAGTCCTGTCTGGTTGTGAGCCAGAAGGTCGACTCGAGCAGGTATTATCTGTGTGTGACGTGACTGACCCGCCTGGGTCTGGCCGGCTGGTCCTCTGGTCTGAGAGCGCTGGGGCGGGGATTAGATGTGGGGGGGGACTGTACCGGCTGACTAGTGTGCTGGGGGGCGAGGGCGTTGTGGCAGCCCTTGTGGGGACCACCTTTCAGAGGCGGGGGGGTCGGGGTCCATGATGGTAACGTATGTGATTTGCCGCGTGGTGGGTATTGAGGTGTGAGAGGCACGGGTACTGTCCGATATTCGGCCACCGACACTGGGCCAGGGGGGTCGCTTTCAGATGTGACGGGGCAACCGGCCAGTGATCTGGGGAGAGGGGTGGGTGGCGCGCATATAGGGTGAGTATGGTCTCTGGACTGGTATTTGAGTGGCCCAGTCTTTTGTAGAGTCTGAGATCGTTAGTTTCGATTTTACGGCCCGATCGGTGCTGCTCAATGTCTTGCTCATTTAAGATGATCGGTGTCATTCGGGGCCAATGGAGGTCTTTCGTAGGAACAGTATCCGGGCTCTCGTTGGGCACGCGCATCCTGATAGCGGCAGTAACGCTTGCTCCATGTCTGACGGGGGACCGCAGGCCCGCTTTGAGGTCGTGACTCTTATTCGAGGCCACTACGTCAACAGTAGCAGATGGCAGACTGCAGACAAGACTGCGATCAGATGATGAGCGTTTCT
>CAJQUW010010057.1:0-16011 GCA_907163375.1 Prostheceraeus crozeri
ATTATCTGTGACTAACACTGATCAAGAATTGCAATATTCATAGAATTCTGAAGAGTTACATACAATAGCATTACATCATGGATTTTGCGGGCAGAAATATCAGACACTCTCGGCTGCTAACGCAGCTTCGTCTATGTCTGATATTACTGCCCTAAAAATCCATGATATAATGCTACATTGTTTCCCGCGCAAGGTACATCGCACTTTGAGGTAGATAAAAGTTTCATTGCTCTGGAACCGAACATCATAGCTCATCAAAGTTAATTGGAGTACGCGTATATTTGAGGCCTGAAAATCTTGATCAGTTTCCAAATGTGGCATCTACTATTCACCGTTTCGTTCTTTCGAAAGACATTATCCTATGACGCATATTCGACTTGATTATATTTCAATATCAACTGTTCAATTATCATTTTGTCAGCGAATCGCTGGAGCATTGGAGACATTGACATATGTTTTATTCAAAAGAGCATACCTCAGCTATCATAGCATGAATATTTCATGTTTTTATCGTCGTCGAATTGTTTGAGAATAATGTTGGTTTGAAGTTCCAATTTCACCGACATCAGGCAAAAGTCTTTCTTATCATTTAATTTTGTTTAGATGAAAAGTATTCGCATCGCTTTTCCTTCAAGCTTTCGAGCATTGCACTTATTTGAATGTCAATTTTATCATTGGTAGATCAAAATGAACTGAAAGGCTTTAAAATAATGGAAAAATAACTTTAAATGGCTAGTAAATGAAAGAAATAAACCAAATCGGTCTAATAATATCCAGTTACTGTTCTGTAGGAAATTTTTACTTGATTATCGTTATTTATTGCATATGCAGAGAATTTGGAGTAAAGCATGTTTTCTAAAGAGCTGCAATATGTTTCTGGATTGCACTAATCAGTGACTACTAAGGAAAATGTGCGATTATATTGTGAATAATTTAGATGATGTCCAGGACACAAATACATGGATTTATTATGTTAAAAAGTTGCTTAAATTTTATTTAGATCGGCAAATTGTAAATGAATTTATATTTATTATATAAATGAATAAATATTTATTTCAGAGAAAATGCATAAACTCTCCGCCACAAAGAAATGCAATGGTTTGAGATGTGTAGATTTGATAATACCTTAGACTGAATACCTCAAATCTCAGTACATCCTAAGATCTGGGTGAAAGTATCAATCATGCTGAAATTTAGAACAGCTGGCATTAAAAGCCAATGGTTGAAATAGGACGACATGGCAACACACTCGAATATGAGGAATATTGCTGTCGATTCTGCCCAGACTCTGGCCTAAAAGATGGAAGTGGTGGAATGCCCATGGTGCAGTAATTTCCGTGGGGATATTTTCTATGTTTGATTACAGCCGATAAACCCTGCGACTGATTTCAATGTCCACATACTAGGTACAATAGATATCTAACAGTGGATTAGACCACGAATATTCGGCATCAGTATATCGAGAATATCTTTCTACACAGAACTCCTCAGAAGAGACAGTTGGCTGACTAATCATACAAAAGATAATTGTCAAAAGTAGCGTGCAGCATGTAGGCTGATGTTCCGGAGAGGAAGAAGAACATCAGTCGGCACCAAGTATGAAAACCAGACTGAATACAAACGGGCCTCATCAAGCTAAGACTCCAACCATAAAAGCAGCACAAAAAATAGAAAATATAATATGCAACTACAATGATCACGCTGATTTTATGAAACTAAAGCTAAAAGATGATATTCCAGTCCGCTTTATTTCCAAACCTGGAAAATCGTTATCAATAGCCGTAAATCATGATGGTAATAGTAAGACAAATAAATACCTGCTCTTGCAGCATAAAACATGAAACAAGAATGGTAGAAAAAGCGTCATAAGTGAGCACAATATAAAAGAGCATAATTTTACTCTAAAAATAGACTGTATGATGTCAAAATCATCAAAAAATCCTGTTCAAGTCAGAATTGCTGAAGCGCGCTATATTATGCAAATCATGCCAAATATGCATAGAAGATGAAACGCGTCGTGAACGCTGCTATGCCATCGAGCCCACCAAATTAATTGACTGAAAGCGGTATCAAAACAGTACTTCGTGTGAAGAAAGTGGATAACTGGCTAATGCTTGTGCAAATCCAGCACAATTCCTCCCCTTTATTAAAAACCACAGGGATAAAACAGATGATGATGGTTTCCGGCTAGACAGATCGCCTCAGTAAGAAACATGCCCATAGAAAACACAATTGGGAGTGATTTTTGCAAATATTCATTTCTTTGCGGAAGATTAAATCTAGAGACAGCATAGTTTCGCATCGATGTCCGAACAGTCAAAATGGACGTGAATTAGGCGAATCTATGAAAAACCGCTCTGAAATAGAAGAAAATGATGAAACTCAAAGACTCCTCTATATACTAGCTTAAGTCCAAATTGTGTCCAAGACCAAATTCGTTAATGCATGCATACTTCATTGTAAAATCTCTTCAATTTCCACTGAAGGGAAAAGAACTTTTCATATTGATATCATCTACTTTTGTCAAAGCTACTTATGCTGTAGATCCGCTAAGCAGTAACGTGATAATGTCTTGACGAATTGAATTTCCCCTTGACGATCTCCACAACTACATAATCTGCTGTGGACTCATGGTTGACTGGGCTGTTGTATTTTTAGATTATGATGAAGACAGTTGCTTTCATTAGATAGGTATAATAAATGACGTTTAAGTGTTGAGAGATCTATACTCATGTGTAAATGGATTGCATATAATGCAATCATGTCTTCTCTTCCTCATGTTACTTTCTCTACTGAATAGAATAAAGCTCCATTCACACAGGCGACAGCGACACGACAGCGACACCTTGCGACATTGACGACACCGTTCAGACCAACTCGGCGACGCTCTGACGACATTTCGACGGCATTCACGCGACAAATTAACACAGAATCATTAACGTTTTTCATAAATATCTTATTACTCATTATTGTGTTTTTTTATTATCACGATGAGCTTCCTTGCATGACTGCCTACACACATATCATGTATATTTAAGCATAGTTTTTCCACCACCGAGAACAATTATTCTCAGCATCAGTGAACATTAGCCGTTGTCATCTCCTGACTGCGCTTGAATTTCTAAGAAACATTTGATTTATGCAGGAAATGAACGTTATCGTTCAGTCAACCACTAGCCGTATGCTCCATTGAGACAACTCGTCGAATGTGCCTTTCATTCTAGGGAGACGTGCGATGCTGTGGCTGACATCCAACAATGTTTGTCGAGAAAATGAATCACATCTGGGGTCTAACGAATGAATGCAATTATTAAGGTTTACGTAGGCCTATTAAGAGAACTGTCAATCATTTGAAACTAATTGATTGATGAATTTCCAATTAAAAATAAATTGATTGATAGATCTCCAATTAAAAACTATTGATTGGTAAATTACCAATTAAAACTAATTGATTGATAGAAAAATAATCAATTTTTTTATTTACCAATGAATTATTTACAATCCCTGCTCATTACTTCGAATAGAAGATATTTACATACCACTTAAATTCTGTTCTTGCGCCACATCTTTCCTAAGGTTTTCTTTAACCAATTTGTTCCGGTACTCGCGTCTGAACTGGTCATACAGCTCAGGGCGGTCACGGACACAAGTTATCAGTCGTAGGTCTTCATCCATTGTAGCTTCAACTTGCTTTTAAATAGAATAATTAGGTTAAAAATAGACATGGATTATCGACCTGACCTTATTTACCGTTCAAGGATTCGAGTGAACATCAAAAAGATATTTTTAAAGACACACCTTCATTTCGACCATAGAAATAGACTGTTTATCTGAAGTTCGCTAGAATGGAAATTGACTCAAGGTCTCGGCACATCCGGGGGAACTAAGTTGGGGTATGAAGAACCAATTAAAAGCTTCGATTTACTCATGTGACTGATTCTAACCCAATGATACAGACGTTGGCAGGTGCATCTAAGTGAAAATGCGTGCGATTTATGTGCCGTTATTGTGCATTGCCTGAAGCGCAATATCCATTCTAGAGGTTTTATTGTTGTCAATTTCTATGATTTCGACGCCTTTCGATACCCTTGCTTTAATTTGATAGTTACTACAAGCTGTCACAAAATGAAATATGAACAATTATGACAACTTGCGTTTAGTTTCCAGTGCAGCTGTTTTGTCACACAAAATTTCTGCATGCACAAATCGATAGGGATTATCAAAAAATGATGAGTTCGCTTTCACAGCAGATGAGACGGCTTGTCATTTTATTTTAATCACATTCATTCTCAATAACATCCCTTTCATTCAACTCACATCAAGGTTTACATTAATTGTATTTCAATAAAACAATTGTAAAGCAAGTAAACAATGAGATGCATTAATTAGGTATGTCATCAAAAGTTGGAATAACCACTACCCATCCCATGAATTTATCTCCACACATTTCCTTGTCATGTTTGATATCTAATTGAAGCAAATGTTTTTCTCTACACAAATATTCAGGCATCGCAAGCTCAAAACGAAAAGCAAATGATTTTGTTTTTGTTCTGACTACCAGCCATTACACATTTTTGTGTTCCTGCACAGAAAGCTATGATCCTAAATCATTTGTCAAGTCATTCGTCTCATTCACCTGCAGATGTGCGGGGCAAACCAGCGACTTCACGCGACATGACAAATTTTGGAGCTCCTATCTCTAACATAGGTCGCCGAGAATTTCAGAACATTTTTCTGAGCGAGGAGCGTGTCGTCGAATGTCGCGCTCATGTCGCGTGGTCTATATGAACGCGCAGGCAGATTTACATATAATCTTGAAATAACTACTGCAATTGACTGCAATGATTGACAGTGTCGCTACCGTGTCGTGTGTGTGTGAGAGAGAGAGAGAGAGCGGGCATACACGTTTACTGCAGAAGAAGAAGGCCTAAGTGTCAATAAATTGAATTTCAAGAATCGATCGCATGAACCCCACTTGAAAATATAATTTAATACATTCTGCACAATATTCGTTTTAAAAAAACATTCACTTAATTTTAGTGTCTATTTAAGCTCTGTGACCTTGCAATTCATCCATCGAACACTGAATTTGCTGAATTTCATTGAATGTCGAAAATCTCATGCAGTTGCAGACAAGTAGGGTCTAATGCCTATCTCCAGCATCTTATTGTCACTTGCAAAGTTCACGTCGGACATAGGTCTGTCAACTTCATCGCTGATGATCTGCGCCGAGCACTCATCCGACTGATTAATCCTTCACGGGTCGTTAATCAGCTCATCTTGTGCATATTTAACTCCAAAGGGGCGGTCTATGATTCTGATCCACTTTGCACGTCTGCTTTTTCCTGATAAACGTTTCGTTTGACAAGTCTTTTGTTTCATCGGTGGGAAGAAACGCCATCAAGCCATAAATTATCCTTTTCTTCCACATTCTTATTTGCATTAGAATAACGATGAGTTTCATTTATTCGCTGGTCTGCCTCTGAATACTGAAATCTAAGATAAATCTGCGAATTGTTGCTTCAAAAATCATTTTCTTTAAATCAGTCATTTGATTGGTCGTTGCATTGAAGTGATCAGCCAATCACAGACGACCTGCAGAATGAGCTGTAAAGCGACCTGATGAGCTGTTGTTGCAGTTGAGACTTTGAATAGTCGAACTCCGGTGCTCCGTTGCTTTGCCATGTCGCCCTCGCCTCTTTTCATTCACATTTTCCTTGTTCTTCTCCCCCTTCGTCGCTCTGTTTCTGAGAAGATAGACTTTCCACCGGCCATTTTCACCATCGACGAGGAGGTGGCGTTGCAGACTGCCGTAGGAGATCCTGCGGCAAAGGTTGGTCTCAATCATCATCATTCGCTGGACTTCCCACATTTCACTTACGCTATCATCTCTCGCCGGGATAAGAAAAAGCATTATTTCAAGCTCAAATCAATGCACAATTCGACGCTCTTCGTCGCTCGCCCCATCGATCGGGAATCGCTGTGTGCTGAGGGGGAATCTTCGTGCTGCCGGGATAAACCAGGGCAGAAATGCAACCTCAAGGTCGAGGTGAACGTTAACTACAATGCTATGACACGTATTATCCTCTCCGTCATTGTCTACGTCCGCGACATCAACGACAACGGCTGTCGTTTTACTCCGTCCGAATACAACGTCAAATTCCTCGAGAACGATATTTCGGGTCAAGTGACGCTTCCGAATCCCGACGATCCGGACTCGATGTATGGAGTGCAACCTGATATGGTGAAACTACGCACAAGAGACTCGCGCTTTCGTCTCGACGTCTCGAGGTCCCCCTTTGGACGACGGCAGAAACTGCGCTTGCAGTTACGTCTCAGAAAACCGCTGGATCGAGAGTCAACGCAACAAGTGTGGCTCGTCGTCGTTGCTAGTGATGGCCAGATGGACCATGAATGCCAACTACAAGTGAAAGTCAGTATTATTGATCAAAACGATAATAAACCAGAGTTTGAGCACGATGTGTACAACTGGACACAAAATGAGACTGAAACACCCATTGAAGTGCTCAAGGTGAAAGCGACGGACCACGACACGGGCCAGAATGCACGCATTTCTTATAGCTTGGATAAACTGACTATGAGTGATTCAGCAAAGTTGTTGTTCAAAATTTCACCAGATAAAGGAATTATCAGCCTCATCGGACCACTGCGATACGATCAAGATACGCCGAAATATCAATTACTCGTGCTCGCCACTGATCACGGCGAAATCCCTAAAACTGCCACCGCGACAGTTAATATTAAAGTTCAAGACATCAACAATAATGCGCCGAAATTGAAAGTGAGGACTCCGAAAGGTGGTAAAACCATCGAAGTGATGGAGGGGAGGCCTCCTCCAGTAGGTGTTGCTGTGATTTTTGTATCCGACGAAGATACCGGCAAAAATGCCCTTACACGCTGCCGGCTAAGTTCTACATCGAAATTCACTCTGCGTAGAATGTCAGAAAACACTTACCAAGTTCTTACAAACACAATATTTGACAGAGAGAGATCAGAAGTTGAACCTTTCCGAATTATTTGTTATGATACAGGCGTTCCAAAGCTTTCCGTTGACCAGGAGGTTAGTATACCTTTTACACTCATATTTGGTTGAATATACTCGTACATAAAAAGTAGAGTACATCATTCGAGGACCAGTCTGTGGTTCGAGAATCGAGGTCGCAGGGATTGATGGTTATGTCGGTCATTCACCACCAAATTTTCAGTCACCACTGGTTTATTCTGCAGATTGATTTAGTCCGACAGCCAGCACGAGTTTCTGCAGGAAATGAGGCCTGAGAACGAGACTTTAACAGAATGATGTACACCCTGTGCCTACTACGAATCTGCGCGTCTGCCGAGTTGTAGTTAGCTCCTCTTCTTGTCAGACGCGATCAAAGAAAAACACGTGTTAATCCAATGAAACGCACATTGCAGTTTTTTCAGTGAAAATAAAATTTTCAATATTTTTTCTCATCAACTTAAAAGTACTAATTCTATAACCTTAATTTTCGGCATGGAATGTCATCAGGTCATTGCCTATCATGTTGGTGAACATTTATCTATAGCGCTACACACTCTTTGATTTGGCAAGCTTCCTACTGACGGCAAATACCAACATGCTGGGCCTCTTCACCCACATTGAACCACATTCTCGCAATCATTGCCGATCAGAAGCATGACAATATCACATGCACATGGTAGGAAATGACATTGTGACATATCATGCGGAGAATTATGGCTCTAGACTGAGTACTTTTCAGTTGTTAAGAGAACACGTAGAACATTTCATTTCAACCAAAAACTGCAATCTGCGTCTCATTTGACTTACATGCTTTCTATTGTTGCTTTGACCCTTTCTGACAAGAATAGTAACTATCTAGTACTCGGTAAACGCGCAGAATCGTAGGAAGCATGGAGTGCACATCATTCTGTGAAAGTCTCTGCAGATACTCACTCTGGCTGCCGGACTAGTTGTCAGCGAGAGATAGCTAAAACGACTGGATTTTGGCTCAAGCGAAGCGTTCTGGAGCAGTTACCAGATATTTGCTGACAAAATAGAAAATATCACAAAATGGGTCGTGGTTGAAAATCATTGCGGGAAGTATTCCCTCCCGTTGAGGGCTTTAATCATCCACGTTATCATTATGACAAGCATTATAATATAATATTGAGCACCTACCTAAATGTCATTTACTGCTAGATAGGCAGAACAACATTAACATAGTTGCTCAGTTAGCAGAGGCAACATCGATGTCTGAGAGGGGCTAATGAGTTTGAAGCAATCACTACATACACGAGTAGGCATAGTCCGGCAGCCAGCACGAGTTTCTGCAGAAACGAGGCCGACAATGACACTTTCACATAATGATGTACACCTCATAGTCCGGCAGCCATCAAGAGTTTCTGCAGGGAACGAGGCCGACAATGACACTTTCACAGAATGATGTACACCTCATAGTCCGGCAGCCAGCACGAGTTTCTGCAGGGAACGAGGCCGAGAATGAGACTTTCACAGAATGATGTACACCTCATAGTCCGGCAGCCAGCACGAGTTTCTGCAGGGAACGAGGCCGACAATGACACTTTCACAGAATGATGTACACCTCATAGTCCGGCAGCCAGCACGAGTTTGTTCAGGGAACGAGGCCGAGAATGAGACTTTCACAGAATGATGTACACCTCATAGTCCGGCAGCCAGCACGAGTTTGTTCAGGGAACGAGGCCGACAATGACACTTTCACAGAATGATGTACACCTCATAGTCCGGCAGCCAGCACGAGTTTGTTCAGGGAACGAGGCCGACAATGAGACTTTCACAGAATGATGTACACCTCATAGTCCGGCAGCCATCAAGAGTTTCTGCAGGGAACGAGGCCGACAATGACACTTTCACAGAATGATGCACACCTCATAGTCCGGCAGCCAGAACGAGTTTCTGCAGGGAACGAGGCCGAGAATGAGACTTTCACAGAATGATGTGCACCTCATAGTCCGGCAGCCATCAAGAGTTTCTGCAGGGAACGAGGCCGACAATGACACTTTCACAGAATGATGTACACCTCATAGTCCGGCAGCCAGAACGAGTTTCTGCAGGGAACGAGGCCGAGAATGAGACTTTCACAGAATGATGTACACCTCATAGTCCGGCAGCCAGCACGAGTTTCTGCAGGGAACGAGGTCGACAATGACACTTTCACAGAATGATGTACACCTCATAGTCCGGCAACCAGCACGAGTTTCTGCAGGGAACGAGGTCGACAATGACACTTTCACAGAATGGTGTACACCCTATGCCTACTGCGAATCGGCACGTGTGCCGAGTTCTAGTGAGTTCCTCTTCTTGTCAGACAGGATCAAATAAAAACACATGAAAATCCAATGGGACGCAGATTGCAGTTTTTTGCTAGATTGAAATTTTATCTGTTTTCTCTGATTAAACGAAAGGTACAAGACTAGAGTCATAATTTTTGGCATGGAATGTCTTCAGGTCAATTCCAATGATGTGCATGTGCTATTATCATGCATCTAATGGGCAATGTATTGAGAATGTGGTTGAAAGTGGATAAAGTTGTTCAAAATGTTTATGTTTGCCGACATTAAGAGGCTCGCCAAATCGAAATACGTTTAGCTTTATAGACAGGGGTGCATGAAGATGAAGGGAAATGACCTGAAAACATTTCATGCAAAAACATTATGACTCTGGGCCTTGTACTTTTCGCTTAATCAGAGAAAACATAAAAAATTTCATTTTAGCCAAAAACTGCAATCTGCTTTCCATTGCATTTACATGTTTTTCTTCGATCCTGTCTGACAAGAAGAGGAACTCGACACTAGAACTCGGCAGACGTGCAGATTCGCAGCAGGCATAGGGTGTGCATCATTCTGTGAAAGTCTCATTTTCGGCCTCGCTCCCTGCAGAAACTCGTGCTGGCTGCCGGACTATTAGCACTAGGATTGTGCGACCATGATTCGTATTTCGAACATTGCTGTTACCGGTGCGTAACGGTTTTGCTTGACGTTCTTGCTTCCAACTTAATGAGTACAAAATGAGCAGCAAATGCGAAAACTATTCGCTTCCACGTGTTTTACTATTGAGAACACATGTTCAATGTTTGTTGCTTGATGTGTCAAATCAAATGTCATAGTTAAGAAAACTTGACCGGATCGTCGCAATAAAGACATCTTCTTAAGGACGGTAGTTGAAGACGCATCTGTTTTTAGTTCATGTTCGGCGTTTATCTTCTTGAAAATCAAGCTACATGTAAGAGCAGTGATAACAAATGATTCATTGTTCCACAACATGTACATGGGTCAGTGAAAGCGTACAAAATGAAACCGAGCACAGTATAGACAGAACACTATTCACAACGTTTGATGTAGAATTTACTGAGGCGCTCTGTCCTTGCACAGGAGGTGAAGCTTAGCACATGTAAATTGCGTCTTAGAGAATGAGTGGAATGACTCGCGAGATTTTCGAATCGTTATTAATAAATCTTATGGGGCAGTTGCCAGGATAGAATTTGCATTGTAGGTCCGACCAATGATGCGGTAAATTGTGCACTCAATCAAGAGGTCTTCCATTAAAATTTAAAGAGTAATACAATATCTGGGGTAGGTTTATAATATCATAGAACGCATGAGCGCCTTGTAGCATCTTATCAATGGGGGCACTGCTACATCCGACGCGTTGAAGGTTTCGAGCGTTGTAAGCATGCCTCGCTGCTTTCTCTACAGTCAAAGAGACACAACATTTTGTGAATACTTGAGTGCGCATGACGAATAAAGGTTCATTTGTCTAGATATTTCGAAAATAAGAACTGACCGACAAAAGTTATCAACGGCAAGTCCTCGAACTCATAAATGTGAGGCATGAACTCAATCCACATGATGAGCTTTGGGAGCAGTTATAGTAAAGATAGCGCAATGATTGAAATGGTAATGACGTATAGACGCTATGATGCCGACAACAAAGCATTGTTACAGTAAGATGATGACAAGTTCACTCGATAGTTTTCTCGTTTCTGCCTACATTTCCCATCATTTTATGTGTGTAGTAGTCAACTGAGCACGATCTTATGATCACCGAATCCTACCCGAACCGTCAGCGGTTTGGAATCTCCAACTTTCCCAGGACGACCCGTCTAAGATGTGATCATCAACCGCCTCTAATTGACACCTATGCGTACGTTTTGACATGTTTTTCACTACTATTTCCGGCTTATTTTTCCCCTGCTTGGTCAATTTGCAGCTCTAATTCTGTTGTGGTGAGCTGTCTGGCACAGAAAACTCACTATCTTGTACTATCTTGGTTTGTCATGATTATCCTCGTTCAATCTTGCAGCAGAGGTCTTGCCCTGGCTTTGATAATAACTTAAATTCACACAATGTTAACTTATTATCAAACAAATTCAAATCCAACAGCAACCTGATCTGACTATCACACTCACAGGGATCAGCTTGATTGAAGCAAATATAGATAAAGCATTATGATAATAAGCGTTTTATTACTATAAATTGAAAATCGTTATTGTACAAAGGTAAGTAAGATGAAAAAGTTATTGAAATGAGTCATCTTCATGAAAGCATACATGAATCACAGACTTGATGTGAATGATGTAAAGTTAAAAAAAATCACTCAGGAGCGTCTGGTGAAACCATCATTATCCCATTTTGCGGTTTCGATGAAGAACGAGTTCTGTCATCGTGAAGTTCACACCATCAGTAAAAGAATCCTTCCAGAAACTGCGACAGGAGGCAATTGAGGATTCAAGATATGAGATGGAGACTTGGCTTGGTTTGGAGTAAAGTGGCACACTTTCTTCTGCTTGCAATATATTCGAATCCATGCCTTACAAACTCTTTATAATTACCTCCGCATAAGATGCGATGAAACCGGTTTTGAATTTTTTCCAACTTTGAAGAATTTTCTTGTGACAGTCCAACCAACAAGGGAGAACAGTGCTCGAAAACCGACGGCACAGTTGCATTATAGGCTGTTATTAATGATAATTCTGTGACGTTGTATTGTTTCAAAACATGAATTATGGCCTATCATTTATCTTTTAAAGAAATGCATTCCACAAGTCACTTCGGCTGGTCTTGCTGTTGGAAAAGACTGAGGGAGGTGCATGCAAAGTAGGTGCCATTGAGAAAAAAGTTAGCACATGACGTTATCGCATTTTACATTAGCATGAGAACATCTATGAGCATCCTTGAGCATAGCGTCTAAGGTAAGTAAGCTATCAGGCCTGCTTTACATGAAATGTTTTCCTTTCTATAGAAATAAAAATGAGTATATTTCTATGTCCACAGTTGCAAGAATAAAGTTGCAATGAAGACCGACTTCACTGACCAGCGCTAGACCACTTGGACTCTTGTTCACGTGCTAACTTGACACACTTTTGAAGTCAGTGCAATAGATGTCAACTTGTTTCCGGTCATAAAGTTTGACAGAAACTTTGTCAGATAATTTATGTGGCCGCAATCTCAGGTTCTACAATTTATTTGACAAAGATGCAGTGATTATTCAAGCGACCATCTATCCCAACTTCCGATGTATCCGTCACATGTATTTCTATCTAAACAATAAACACTGAAGTTTCTGCTCACTTCTTGAGAAACTAATTTTCGTGTACACTAAGAAATGGAAGCTCCAGAAAATGGAGAATGCTGTCATAGTTTCTGTCACGTTAATATTTTCAGTCTGAAAAGCGGATAAAATGATTTAGTTGTGAGTGCCTCGCTGATAAGTAATTGAACATTGGAAATTAATGTAATTTGAAATTAAAATGAGCAAATTTCGCAAACCGTGGGACTATGCAAATCAAACTGAACATCGGATTGAGATTCTATTATTCTACAAAAGACACAGCATTTGTTTCACAAAGTGCAACAGAATTTCAATTATTTTCAACAAAGTTGTATCTAATCAAAAGTTCAAAACCTATTTCTGCCGATTGATTCCATGGACAAGTCCATGTGATAATGCACGGTAGAAATGATAAATGCTCATGCATTCTTCACGTCAAATGTTATCCAACTAGAAATAGGTTAAGAGATTCTAGCAATACGATTCTGACCACACTTCATTACCAGGAGCTCAACTGGGAAGGTGACATACACTTATCTCCTGCTAATCTTTGCTGCCAACTTTTACATCACTCATGCCGCCCTTTCTCCTAACCCCTACACCACACCCGCCTGCCCTTGCTCCCAACCCCTGCACCACACCTGCCTGTCCTTCCTCCCAACCCCTACACCACACCTGCCCGTCCATCCTCCCAACACCTACACCACACGTGCCTGTCCATCCTCCAAACCCCCACACTACACCTTCCTGTCCTTCTTCCCAACCCCTGCACCACACCTGCCTATCCTTCATCCCAACCCCTACACCACACCTGCCTGTCCTTCCACCGAACCCCCACATCACACCTGCCTGTCCTTGCTCCCAACCCCTACACCACACCTGCCTGTCCTTCCTCCCAACCCCCACATCACACCTGCCTGTCCATCCTCCCAACCCCTACACCACACCTGCCTGTCCATCCTCCCAACCCTACACCACACCTGCCTGTCCTTCATCCCAACCCCCACACCACACCTGCCTGTCCATCCTCCCAACACCTACACTACACCTGCCTGTCCTTCCTCACAACCCCTACACCACACGTGCCTGTCCTTCCTCACAACCCCTACACCACACCTGCCTGTCCTTCCTCCCAACCCCTACACCACACCTGCCTGTCCTTCCTCCCAACCCCTGCACCACACCTGCCTGTCCTTCCTCCCAACCCCTGCACCACACCTGCCTGTCCTTCCTCCCAACACCTACACCACACCTGCCCGTCCATCCTCCCAACACCTACACCACACCTGCCTGTCCATCCTCCCAACACCTACACCACACCTGCCTGTCCTTCCTTCCACCCCCACACTACACCTGCCTGCCCTTGCTCCCAACCCCTGCACCACACCTGCCTGTCCTTCCTCCCAACCCCTACACCACACCTGCCCGTCCATCCTCCCAACAACTACACCACACGTGCCTGTCCATCCTCCAAACCCCCACACTACACCTTCCTGTCCTTCTTCCCAACACCTACACTACACCTGGGCCTATCCTTCATCCAACCCCTACACCACACAACCGTGCCTGTCCTTCCACCGAACCCCCACATCACACCTAGCCTTCCTTGCTCCCAACCCCTACACCACACCTGCCTGTCCCTTACCTCCCAACCCCCCACATCACACCTGCCTGTCCATCCTCACCACCCCTACACCACACCTGCCTGTCCATCCTCCCAACCCTTACACCAACACCTGCCTGTCCTTCATCCCCAACCCGCCACACCACACCTGCCTACCATCCTCCCAACTACCTACACTACATCCTGCCTGTCCTTCTCCCAACCTACCGCATCACACCTGCCTGTCCTTTCCTCCCAACCCTACACCACACCTGCCTGTCCTTCCTCACCACCCCTACACCACACGTGCCTGTCCTTCCTTCACAACCCCTCGAAACTACCACACGTGCATGGTGTCCTTCCTCTCCCCAAACCCTAAATCACCACACTCTGCATGTCCCCTTCCTGCCACCCTTGAAACCACACCTGCCTGTCCTTCCTCCCAACCCCTGCACCCACAACTTTGCCTGTCCTTCCTCCCAACACCTACACCACACCTGCCGTGTCCCATCCTCCCAACCCCTTACACCACAACCTGCCCCGTCCATCCTCCTCACCAACCCCTACACCACACCTGCATGTCCTTCCTGCCAACCCCTACATCCACATCCTGCCTGTCCTTCCTGCCCAACCCCTAACACTACCTACCTGCTATGTCCTTCCTCACAACCCGCTGCACCACACGTTGCCTGTCCTTCCTCACAACCCCTATCACACACACGTTTGGCCCTGTCCTTCCTCCCAAACCCCTACTCCACGTCACTGCCTGTCCTTACCTCCCCAACCCCTGCACCAACACCTGCCCTGTCTCATCCTCCCATCCCCTGCACCTACACCTGCCTGTCCTTCCTCCGAACACCTACACCACACCCTGCCCGTCCATCCTCCCAACACCTACAACCCACACCTTGCCTGGTCCCCCATTCCCTCCCAACCCCTACACCACACCTGCCTGTTACCTTCATCCCTACACCCCACACTTACAACAACTGCCTGTCCTTCCTCCATAACCCCTACACCACACGTGCCTGTTCCTTTTCTCCTCCCAATCCCCTGGCACCACCCACCTTTAGCCTGTGTCCTTCCTCCCAGACCCCTGCACCAACACACGCTGACCTGTCCGTTCCACCCAACACTTTACAACCACACCTGCCCGTCCCATGGCCTGCCCAAACACCTTAACGACCTACACCTGTCCTGTTCCATCCTCCCAACCCACTACACCACTGCTGCCTGTCCTTCCTCCCAACCCCTACACCACACCTGCTTTGTCCTCCCTCCCAACACCTACACCACACCTGCCTGTCCTCCCTTCCCAACCCCTACACCTACACCTGCCCTGTCCTCTACCTCACTACGACCCCTGCACCACACCGTGCCTGTCCTTCCTCCCAACTCCTAACACCACACCTGCCCGTCCTTCCTCCCAACACCTACACTACACCTGCCTGTTGTCCTTCCCTCACCAACCACCACTAAATTTTCAACCATAACCTGCCTGTCCTTCCTGCCAAACCCCTTACACCACACCGTGCCTGGTCCTTCAATCTCTACAACCCCTCACAACCAACACCGATGCAGCCTGTCGTTCCTCCCAACACCCTTAACACCCTACATTCCTACTGTCCCTTTCCTCCCAACCCCTACACCACACCTGCCTTTGTTTCCCTTTCCTCCCAACCCCCTACTCCACACCCTGCCTGTCCTTCCTCCCAACCCCTACACCACACCATGCTCTGTCCATCGCCTCTCCAACACCTACACCATCACCTTCCCTCCATCCTCCCAACACCTACACCACACCTGCCTGTCCTTC